>CAUYPK010021754.1:0-65177 GCA_963574355.1 Loris lydekkerianus
GAATACTATTCAGCCATTAAAAAAATGGAGACTTTACATCCTTTGTATTAACCTGGATGGAAGTGGAAGACATTATTCTTAGTAAAGCATCACAAGAATGGAGAAGCATGAATCCTATGTACTCAATTTTGATATGAGGACAATTAACAACAATTATGGTCACGGGGGTGGGAAGAAAAGCAGAGAGAGGGAAGGAGAGAGGAGGTGAGGCCTTGGTGTGTGCCACACCTTCTGGGGGCAAGACATGATTGCAAGAGGGACTTTACCTAACAAATGCAACCAGTGTAACCTGGCTTATTGTACCCTCAATGAATCCCCAATGAGAAAAAAATAGAAAGAAAGAAAAACATGTGATAAAACAAAAGGGAATGACATATAAAGTGTAGGAAGTATTTTACTTTGATGGGAGAAGAGGAGATAGGACAGAGGAGGAGTAGAAATAAAACTGGGCTGTAGGGTGGGTTAGTGGGTGTTCTTTTTACTAAATATATAGTCAAATGAAATCAATGAATACAATAAAATTAAGGCTGTACATGGATAGTGTACAGGCTCAGAAGAGTTGCTATAAGGCTTAAATAAAATGTTCTGTTAAAAAAAAAAAAAAGATCAGAAAAATTTAACATGAGAGTTACAAATAAGTATTTCCTAAATCAGAGTGAAAGTAAAAGGATTCAAGCAGAGTTTCCAAAGCATTTGTTTTATTGCTTGCCAAACATTAAAAAAAAAAAAAAAAAAAAGCTACTGATTCCATTTCCTGCTTTGAAATCAGTTCTATTTTGCGTTGCTGATACCTCAGAAGGTTTCTTTGTAATATAATGATCAGTGCGCTCTTTCTTTTGATTTCTTTATTAAGTTGGTTGCAAAAAAGATACATTCTTATATTGACAATTTTTGTCATGAATAAAAGCAATAAAAATAAGCAAGATGTGCTTCACATATGAACAGTCATGTTGTAAGAATAAGAAATCTGGATTTCTGTACAACAAAAAGATTAGGAAGTAAAACATGAATAAGCCCTGCATTTAGAATATATTTAAATGTGTGTGTAAGACAATAAACCCCATAATATAGCTCACTTAAGGTTCCTTTATGATGCATAATTCCTTAATCACTCATTTGTGAAATAAGAATGAACATTAAGAAACATGAAATTCGAATTGCATTTATTTTCACAATGGTAAACTCAAAATAGCAACTTCATTGACTCTAAAAGGTAAGTTTTAAAAGTAAAAGGCAATCTTAATTTTTTAACCCTCTGAATAGGGTCTACATGAAAAGGTGAATTATTTTACTTTACTCACAAGAAGACTAGGTCTCAGCCTGTGCTTAGATAACATAAGCAACAAAGGACACCCAACAAATATCACTAAAAGTAATGCCCATATATATAAAAATATCTAGCTGAACCATGTTCTTCCTGCTTATGTAGCAAGCCTATGAAACTACCAGCATAATAGAACAGAATTACTAAATTAACTACACATCTAATTTCCAAATCCCTGCTCCCAACACAATTTTAGTACACCTATTAAGTACAGTAGGTCATTTAGAAAAAACAAATAAAACATATACGAAGTCTTTGCAATTAAAAATTTTTTGTAACATGAATATTAGGCATAAATTTTGAACTTAATATGTTTTTTTCTAAATACAATTTAAGTAATCAAGGCTTTCTCATAGACAGGTCTTAGATAAATGATGTGTACAAACTTACAGTAGTGTATATTCCAAATAAAGATTTTTTTCTTCCTATTATGACATTATAACTGTTTTCTGAGTGAAGATACTCGTTAAAGTTTAAGATGTAAACACTTTGGAAGGCAAACAGCTTAGTAAAAAAATTACTGTTCATTTGAAAATGTGTAACATCTCATAATAGGCCCCAGAACTTTCAAATTTACATGCGAGAATACATTTACATCTTAAATTTCTAGGAAAGGCACAGGCTTTATGTGAAAAAGCAGCAAAATTTTAAACCCACCAATTTATTAAAAAAGCCATTACTTTTATTAGAAACAAATAATGCTTCTCAAGATGTTGGTAACATGTCACAGTATTGACATATTTCATACAGTGTTATTTTTCCCCTGTAATTATATTCCAGCAGGAGGTGGAATACCTCCTTGGTTATGGGGGGCAGAAGTATTTGATGGACTGTGTAAGCTGGTCTCCTTGTACACAAACCAAGCATTTCCTCCCCAAAGTATCATATTCACAAAGCCAAAGATCTATGAAAGAAAAAAATAAATATGAAAATCTAATATCTGCTTAAAAATTCATGCCCTGCTTACCACTGTTAGGCAGTATGCCATCATTTCATTTAAGCAGGGGTGTCCAACCTGTGGCCCATAGGCTGCAAGCAGATTATGTGACGATTGCTTTGCTTGTCTGTGATGTCTGATACCATTTAAAGTATATAGGGACTTATTCTTTTGCTTAGAGCTTTCATTAGTGTTTTAGTATTTAATATGTGGCCCAAGACAACTCTTATTCTTCCAATGTGTGGCAGAAAAAAGATTGGACACCCCTGATTAAGGTTCAATACTACTTTATATTTTACACAAAAGTTGGATGTATGACTTATTCCTAATACATCTAAATCTCTAACATAAAATCATAACTAAAACAAATTTTATTTTTGCATATTTTGTTATTATCAATAAGATGAAATTAAATTTGAGAAAATGGAAACCCTTTTTTTTTTTTTAATAGAGACAGAGTCTCACTTTATCGCCCTCAGTAGATGCCATGTTGTCATACAGCTCACAACAACTTCCAAATTCTGGGCTTAGGTGATTCTCTTGCCTCAGCCTCCCAAGTAGCTGGGACTACAGGCGCCTGCCACAACGCCTGGCTATTTTCTGTTGCAGCTTGGGTGGGGCCGGATTTGAACCCTCCACCCTTGGTATATGGGTCCGGCACCCTACCCACTGAACCACAGGTGCTGCCCTACACTTCAAGGTGAAAAGGAACAACAGGAATCCGTGTTGCTTTCTTCGAGGGCTTTCACTCCAATCCTATGGTTGTAGCCAGAAAAGGAGAGCCAGGGAACCTTATTTCCCACCCCCCACACATTAGTCAACCTAAGAGAAATTAATCTCCCCAGATATAAATCTGACTAGATGGAAGACAGTCTCAGAGATAAACTGAGGCTACTTTTATTTTAATACAGTCCTTTGTAATAGCAAGGTATACAGTAAGAATGGGCAAGAAGCTTGAGAGTACTACATGTTACTGAAGGCCAAAGCTTTATCTGTTTGTGTATTTGTATACAAAAACAACATTTCTGACACTGTCCAGCTCAAAGCACTGTCAAAATAAATGCAAAAAATGGACTTTTAAATTACAAAGTTACAAAAAAAAAAAAAAAAATTGGGCAGATTGCTATATAAGGTAGTGCTCACTTCGTCTACTGGAAAAACATTTTCTTGAAAAGACATGAGACCTCTCTACATGTAATATTCTCAGCATATTAATAACACATTTAATAATAAACATCTGTGTTTTGGTAAAATAGCAGACAAAATAATTAACACTTTATATACACTAGATTTTATAGATTAAACAAGAGAAGTATTCCCTTCATATACCCAAAGCAAGTCAGATTTATAGAGCAGGCTCTAAATTCAGACTGGGTTCAAACCATGGCTTGCCATTTACCACTGTGCCACCTTGGGTGAATTAACATACAAGCTGTATTTTTTTCTCTAGCTGTAAAATGAAGATAATAATACCATCTTCTATATTCCTCTTAGGATGGTTAGATAATTTAAATGAGATTATAAATATAAAGCTCTTAAACACAATGTCTGATGCATACTTTCAATAAATGTTAGCAACTATTATTGTTGTCTTTCAAATAAAAGTGCTGCACTGCATTAATTTTAATGAACAGACTAAGTCACCATTTTATTTACAGGTAATAATTTTCTTAACAAACTTTTTTTCCTTGTTATAAAGGTACACCTGTAATTAGAATTCCAATAGACTAGTAAAAATAAAAACCAATATACTCATCCAGAAATTTATTGAAAACTACTGCTTTCTTAAATTACTAGGACAGTTTTTCTAATATATAAAATAAATAATTTTATAAACAATGCATACATACCACAGATACATTCAGGGATCCCATACTGGTCACAGCACCAAAATAACAAGTGATCTTCTTCTCACAAGGCTCAAGTTGCTGAACAATACTGGGACCAGTAGCTACTTTAATATCTGTAAGAGCTTTAGCCCAGGCTGAAGTGCTCACCAACCACAAAAATGTGACAACAAGAGTAACAACAAAGTCCTAAAGCAAAAATATATATGAGTTAATAATGAACAGATAATTAAAAAATAGTAAATTCACACTCCATTATGATGAAATTGAGATTACATTTAATCCCATGGTACTAAGAAATGGCCTTTATAATATACTTTATAAAAAAGGTCATAGCAAACATTGTTGTTTACTGTTACTAGCACAATGCCTGAGATACAACTATAAGGAAGATGAAGAAGTCTAGGATTTTTACCCTAGAAACCAATGTTTTAAACAACCCCACCATAATCTTACCTCTGTCACTTATTCCCATGACCTTACTTTAGATCCCGTCATCACCAGTAACTCTATACCTCCATAATCTATTTTGATCTGATCATCCTACTGTCCCATGTAACGTCTTTCTAGCTCTCTCTCTCTTTTTGGCATCCTAATCTCAAAAATCCTTTGACCCCATCAAGACCTATGATGTAATCCTACCATTTCCATACTATCTCTTAGCTTCACTCATGTCCTCAATTCCTTTAATTAATTTATATTTTAAGACCCTTCATTAAAATCCTTGGCATATACTCTCATCTCCTTTATCCTTCTCCTGCTTCCTTATACTGTTCTGGCGAAACTTTACCTTCAGTTAAATCTAATTCTCCATGAGTAGATAATCAAATGGTGAAAAACACACAAGATAACTTGTCTCTTTTTAAATTCATGAGCATGAATTTTAAGAATGCTTATTATATTAAGAAAAAGAAAACAAAAATCTCCCCGAACATCTCATCAGTAGTAACTTTCTACCAAATCCTTTGCTGTTTTTTACGTTTCTAAGAATAGAATGGATAGTTTTAACAGCTTCTTATTCAACTAACAAGCTGAAGGAAAATATCCACTTCTCCTTAGCCAACCTTCTCTGTTGGGGAACTAAAACTTTGTTAAGTAGTAGTATTGGTTATAAAGATTTAAATAACACTTTAAGTGCACATGTGTATAATATAAAGTATAAGTCTTGTTTGGTCTTCCTTCAAGTTAATGACCTGAGTAGAAATAATGCAAAATATGTATCCTTTGATACTACATATTCTTAAGCATATAGGTACACTAAGGATAGAAGATTTCACACATCTGCAGCAAAAAGCTGTGTTACATAGCCTGCCCACTTGCTCAAACAGCACTGAATAAATGCCTAGTGATTACCAAAAACAATTACTAATAATACAAAAATAATTACTAATAAATACAAATAATAATACAAATAATACAAAAAACTAATAATACAAATGCAAATAATGTTCGCATTTTGCATTTGGGCTCTCCGCTGCTTGGCCTTTTAAAAAATGTAGACCAAAGAGAAAAGGCTAGAAATATTATAGCTTAAATTTTCTGCAATGTGGAAACACTCCCCCTTTTACTGCTGTAGTCTGCTACATATTCTGGTACAGGTAGACATTTTCTAAACACTTTAGAAATACAGTGCCTTTTGGAGAACTGATAAATAATACATGTGTGAGGTTATCATGTGAAACAAATTCTAGGTTAAAGTTCATATGTCAAATTCTCCGAAATTTCAAGTATTTTCTTCCCTCCAAATTCTTAGATTTCTTTTTTTTTTTTTTTTCCTGATTATGTATGCTCTTTAAATCCACTTTGAGGATGGCCAGGGGTCCTCAAACTACGGCCTGCGGGCCACATGAGGTGGAGTGATTGTATTTGTTCCTGTTTTGTTTTTTTTACTTCAAAATAAGATATGTGCAGTGTGCACAGGAATTTGTTCATAGTTTTTTTTTTTTTTTAAATTATAGTCCGGCCCTCCAACGGTCTGAGGGATAGTGAACTGGCCCCTGTTTAAAAAGTTTGAGGACCCCTGTTTAAGTTATAACATTGTATTTCAAAAGCAGGAACTTCTCTGAAAATGATGCACAAAGTAACCCTAAAGTGAAGGAAAGGGAAATCCTGATGTTTGCAGGCCAGTCCTACTGCACCCCAAGTGAATGGTGTAGTAGAGCATCTCTGCTCTCCAGTAAGTCAGGATATGATCCATAACAGATTTTTTAGGATTTGAGATATCCTATTTTTGTTTAGTTTCACTTTTTGGAATTCTCATTTCTCCACATTGATCTAGAACTCTTATGCTCCTGCTACTTAACAAAAAAAAAGTGCTACATACATGTTTACTTCAAAAAAGAACTATATTTGATAGAAAATTTCATAAATGAATACTTTTAGAAATACCTCAGCACAGAATTAAGAATACTGCTAAAAAAAAAAAAAAAAAAGGCTTTTCTCATTAACAAACAGTACCAGAAAAAAAAAAAAATCAGTATCATATTTGTTTATATTTGAAAATATGGGTATCTCAACAACTTTTTTATTATTTATATGGTTAAAAGTAGAACTCAAAACTTAATTTGGAATCTGGACTTTACAGAAAAGAAGCACCCATTAAATGTTACAATAGCAAAAATTTACTTAAAGAACCAATTCTGGATTCTTTCTTTCTTTTTTTTTTTTTTTTGCAGTTTTTGGCTGGGACTGGGTTTGGACCCATCACCTCTGGGATATGGGGCTGGCGTCCTACTCCTCTGAGCCACAGGCACTGCCCAAGATTATTTCTTTATATGATCACTAATTGATCATACCAAGGTAGAAAATAACTTGTGATTTTCTGAATGATACAACTAGAATAGTTTCACAGTTTTATCAGACAGGAACCTCCTCTACAACAATAGAAATGTAGCACTCTGGGAGGCAGAGGCAGGATTGCTTGAGCTCAGGAGTTTGACACCAGCCTGAGCAAGAACCAGACCCCACCTCTACTAAAAAATAGAAAAAATTAGCCAGGTATGGTAGCATGCCCCTGTAGTTCCAGTTCCTCAGGAGGCTGAGGCAGGAGGATAACTTGATCACTTGAGACCAGGGAGTTGGAGGTTGCAGTAAGCTAAGACAATGCCACTGGACTTTAGTCCTGGTTACAGAGGAAGACTCTGTCTCAAAAATAAAAAAATATGAATGCTGCTTTAAGAAGTATAGTATTTTTACTAGATCTTACTAGATAAGATATGAGAAATAAAGAGCTCATTCATTGAAAGATTTAATTAAAATAACTTTTGGAATAAACACAAAATGGCAAGAAATATCTTCTAATAATAATTTTAAGAAAATATAATTATCTATATGATCATCCTAGTCCCTTAATATATATATTTTTTAATTAATTATTTTTTTTCCTGAGACAAAGTCTCATTCTGTTGCCTTGGGTAGAGAATTGTGGCATCATCAGAGCTCACAGCAACCTCAAACTCTTGGGCTCAAGCAATCCTCTGGCCTCAACTCCTTGAGTAGCTGGGACTATAGGCACCTGTCACAAGAGCCCGGCTAGGTTTTCTTTCTTTTATTTTGAGACAAAGCTCAAGCTGTCACCCTGGGTAGAGTGCCGTGGCATCACAACTCATAGCAACCTCAAACTCTTGGGCTTAAGTGATAGCCTCTCAAGTAGCTGGGACTACAGACGCCCAACACAATGCCCAGCTATTTTTTGGTTGTAGTTGTCATTGTTGTTGGCGGGCCCAGGCTGGATTAGAACCCTCCAGCTCAGGTGTATGTGGCTGGTGTCCTAGCCGCTTGAGCTACAGGAGCTGAGCCCGGGCTAGGTTTTCTATTTTTAGTAGAGATGAGATCTCATTCTTGCTCAGGCTGGTCTTCAACTGCTGAGCTCAGGTGATCCTCCCACTTTGGCGTACCAGAGTACTGGGATTATAGGCGTGAGCCACCTCACCTGGCCTTCTAGTCCCTTTTTAAACAAGGCTTGAAAGTCTGCAGAAGATACAGATTTCTAACATCTAATTCCTACTGAATAAGCACTGCAAATTAAAATAGGTGGTGTCTATCTTTTTGAAAGGCCCTTAATAATCAAGTAGTTTATGAAAACATCTAGCTTTCTTATGTCTTCTAACACATAAGAAAAAGAATAAATGTGAATGATGAAAGATTGTTTTATTCTTTACTTACCATTTGCATTCTTACAGTCCAGGCAGCAAAAATAAAAAATAAGTAAGTAAATAAAGCTAGTTATTGTAAGGATGGTCTGTCTTTATAGTGAAATAACAAAAAATTCTCAACTCACAGTTTTTCAATATGAGCTAAAATCTATCCCTTTGCTGCTTTCTTTCTCTTGCTAGCAGCCCATCTCACTCCATCCCTGTGGATTTCTATTTTTATAAACCACAGAGACCCACCAGACCAAAAGGAAATGTAAATCCTTCTGTTTATCTGTCTTTCAGAATTTGTTCCTTTAAGTCTCAAGTAGTTCCTGAGCATCCAGGATGAACAATGGGATATGTCTTCAAACTTGCTGGGGTTTTGAAAAGCAGATGGACCAGTTTTCACAGTATCTTGTGATTTTTGACTGCAATCTCCTTTTTGTACCCCTTACATTCAGGGGGCCACGTGACCTCAAAGGCCAACATTCTTCCTTTCTTTCTTTGGGGTGCCACACTATCTTTGCTGCTCTGTCTTCCCCTACTCTTTTCCCTCTCTTCCCTTCTTCTAAAATACAAACTTATACTTTTATATCCTAATCTTGGCCTAGACAAATTCTTTTCTTGTCTGGCATGCAGCATCTACTGAGTTCTCCACCCTAATAATCATCTTATTTAATAATCCTTCACATTTAAATACCCTTTCCTCAATGTTTTCTCATATATAGAAATGACCAGTATCACAAAAACATCTCTGTTCTCTCTTTAAATCAGTAACATTAATACTGACTTTATGGTTACTTTATAGTGGAGGTTCAGCTTAAAACCATGGCTTATTATCTCTGGATTTGCCATCAATAATCCAAGGCAGATTCTACTAACTCAATCTCAGAGAATATGTTATTTCTAGCTCAGCAGACTCTAAAGCCAAGAAAAATATTAGCCCTTCAAATCCAAATCCTTTGTTGGCATCTCCAAGAGTCAAAATTATCTCATGGAGCTTGGCGCCTGTAGCTCAGTAGTTAGGGCACTGGCTACAAACACCGAAGCTCGCAGGTTCAAACCCAGCCCAGGCCTGCTAAAACAACAATGACAACTGGAACAAAAAATGGCCAGGAGTTGTGGTGAACGCCTAGCTACTTAGGAGGTTGAGGCAAGAGAATCACTTAACCTAAGAATTTGAGGTTACTGTGAGCTGTGATGCCACAGTACTCTATCAAGGGAGATATAGTGAGACTCTGTCTCAAAAAAAAAAAAAAAAAAAAAAAAAAAAAAAAAAATATATATATATATATATATAAAAATATAAATATAAATATATTAGCTCATGGATGCCACAAGTGATGAATAAAAGAATTATCTGGCTCAGATTTCAGATTAAAGAATTTAGGAAAATAGATCAGGAATCAGCAAACTTTTCTGAAAAGGGCCAGATAATAAATATTTTTTATCTGAGTCATAACTATTCAACTCAGCCACTATAGCATGAAAGCAGTTACAGACAATGTGTAAATGATTTGGTATGGCTGGGTTCCAAAAAAACTTTATGTAAAAAGATAGTGGATTGGAATTGACCCATGGGCTATAGTTTGCTAATGTGTGATACAGACCATAAAGCTCAATAAGATACTGTAGAGGCATAAAGGGGGTCTTTGAGGAAAGAGAAAAAAGCTAAGTAGAAAACAGTTATGAGACTATTGGTAAAATCAGCAATTCTTCAAATTAACGGCATTAATTTCTACTTAATTTTTCTGCTGTTTGCAACCTAACATGCTTTATCACATATTTTGAGTTTTTCCAAGATAAAACAGAGTAAAAACAAATTTTTCTCAGACTGCAAATAGGCTAAACTTAATAATGGGAGGAAGCTCAATCTCATGGCAAACATAAGCTAAATTAAGCTGACGTGGCCGTTAAGTCAAGAATTTGATTTCCAGTGTAAGAAATTCTATATTGACTTACACAAATTATTTTTGTATTGAAAAAATGATTACTTACAATCATGGGAAGTTTACGACTCTCCCGATATAGGTTTGTGTAACCAACATAAAGCAGAAGGGCTGCAATACAGTACAGGAACACAAAGACTGCAAACGTAACATAGAATTGTGCAGAAGAAGAGTAATCTCCTATGAGGTAATTGATTTTCCAATTGACATTACACACATTTACATGTTGAGGTGTCTCAAATGATGCTTGATTCAACCTATTAAAATAAACATATTAATTACTCTCCCAATGAAGACAAATACTTAAGCAGAATATTAGGATAGTGTTTCAAAAATCACTCCCCAAATATATATAAAAAAAACTTTTTTGGGGACAGAGTCTTACTATGTTGCCCTCGGTAGAGTGCTGTGGCATCACAGCGCACAGCAACCTTGAAATCCTGGGCTCAAGCGATTCTCTTGCCTCAGCCTCCCAAGTAGCTGGGACCACAGGTGCTCGCCACAATGCCCGGCAAATTTTTTTTTTTGGTTGTAGTTGTCATTGTTGTTTGGCAGGCCCAGGCTAAGCTTGAACCCGCCAGCTCTGATGTACGTGGCTGGCACCCTAGCCACTTGAGCTACAGGCACCAAGCTCAGAAAACACTTTCCTTTAAAAATTAAATTCAAATATTTAAGTAAACTGAAACTTCCATATAAATATAAAAAAAAAATATATATATATATATACATACATATATATATATAAATATACTTTATGATTAAATATAAGCTGAGTGAAATATTTTTTCTTTTTTTTTTGAGACAGAGTCTCACTTAGTCACTCTTGGTAGAGTGCCATGGTGTCACAGCTCATAGCAACCTCAAACTCTCAGGCTCTTGGGCTTAGGCGATTCTCTTGCCTCAGGCTCCCGAGTAGCTGGGACTACAGGTGCCTGCCACCAACACTTGGCTATTTTTTGAGATGGGGTCTTGCTGTTGCTCAGGATAGTCTCCAACCAGTGAGTTTCAGAAATCCACCAGCCTCAGCCTCCCAGAGTGCTAGGATTACAGGTGGGAGCCTGGCCCCTGAGTTAAATATTTTCACACCCAGAAATTATCTTCCTGCAATAAAAAAAAGTTAGACAATTAGGAGGGATTACACCGAATAGTTTACAATTGGAGACAATATTTCATTCTTGGAAGCAAAGTCTGTCTGACTAGCCCCAAGGGAGCCAATTATGATGATGATTTACATTTTAACCCCAGATTAGTTACTGAAAATTAACATAGCCTTTAATTTTGCCCATCCATCAGTAGCAAAAATACTTATTACTAAGGATGCTAGTAACAGGCCCTTGTACAGGAACTGCACAGAATAAGGGACAGAAGACAGAGAGAGAGCCTTTGAAGACTACTAAGCACTTGTTATATGATTTATCTTTAATATATAGATTGTATTTCATCATTGAAACTTCCTTAGTTCCTTGGTTCCTTTATTTCCAATAAATGGAACCAAAAAATTGACTCTTATAGAAGTCAAGTCAAGTAAAGATAGTAAGCAGAAGATTCACACTTGGCTTAAACACAGAACATGTTTACTGAACTCTTCAATGAATACTGAAGTCAAACAAAAGATTTCACAGACATAGTATTCATTGTAGGTTAACAATAAGAAAGTATGGCTTGGCGCCTGTGGTTCAGTGGTTAGGGCGCTGGCCACATACACCGAGGTTGGCAGGTTTGAACCCCGCCTGGGCCTGCTAAATGACAATGACAACTACAACAAAAAAATAGTCAGGCAATGTGGTGGACACCTATAGTCCCAGTTACTTGGGAGAGTGAGGCAAGAGAATAGCTTAAGCCCAAGAGTTTGAGGTTGCTGTAAGCTATGATGCCACGGCACGCTACTAAGGGTGACAGAGTGAGACTGTCTCAAAAAAAAAAAAAATAAAAATAAAAATAATAATAATAATAATAATAAAGAAAAAAATAATTAAGTATGGTTTTATGCTAGTGAATGAAACATGAAACATATGAAATTTTCTCTTTATATAAATACATGTCTTAAAACTATATAAAGAACATTAATGTCTAGTAATGGCAATATAAGAATAACTGATTCTCATAAATTGTGTTTCTTCTATTTTAGGGCTTCTCACACTAAAGTGATAGAGCAGTCTCTATTTGGTTTTGTTTGCTAATTTCCAAACAAATGGGATCACAGAATAAAAATGTCAAGGCAATGCCATTACTGTAAAAGTTTCTAAATGCTTACTTTTACTTTCTGTATTAATTTGTCACAGATCAAGAATGTTTGTAGTCAGCTTTGGTCTGTGTGCCAGAGTTTAAGTAGTAATGACCACTCACAAATGAGCATACAATCTAAAATTTTCTATCCCTGCCCCCTAAAATAATCAGTAAATTACCAGAAATCTTAATGGGTCAATTAATATGAAAGTAAAAAATGTTAAGCCATAAAAACAAATAAATAACTTACCTGAATGGATAACCAAAAGTAGCTGTAATAGTTTTATTGTCAGCTGCAAGAGGACAATGCACTAGAATTTCTGTTTTGCCCTTAAAACCTCCACAGGTAGCAAAAGTAAAGATGGAAGCAATCTACATAAAGTGAGACCAAAAAAGAAAGAAGCAGCATTAGTGTACCCCTCAAAACAAGGGTCATTAAAACAATAAGTATACAGATTATTAAAATGGGTGTACTAACCTCTAGAAATTCCTTTTTTTTTTTTTTCCTGAGACATAGTCTCAGTATGTTGCCCTTGATAGAGTGCCGGAGTGACAGCTCACAGCAACCTCCAACTCTTGGGCTTAAGCAATTCTCTTGCCTCAGCCTCCCAAGTGGCTGGGAATACAGGTGCCTGACACAGCACTCGGCTATTTTTTGTTGCAGTTGTCATTATTTGTTTAGCTGGGCCGGGTCAGGTTTAAACCCACCATCATCAGTGTTGTGGCTGGCACTGTAACCACTGAGCTACGGGCGCCAAGCCCATTCTAAAAATTCTTAATCACAAATTAAACACAGATGATTAAAAATATTTAAAATGTATTTGCAAATCTCAACAAATGTGATTTTATTTTCTCCTGAGTATAATAGAGAATTAGTGTATGAGCCCATATAACAATTTATTTACTTACACTTCAGTTTATCTACTAAATATCAGTATGAAATATAAAGAGGCTCATTTATTAGTATCAAAATCAAAAGTGGGAAATTGGAAGTATTTTTGTGTGGAAACCAAGTTACCAGTAAGATGTAAAACAAAAGAGGTCATAAGCAGAGAGAGATGCTGCTACTTCATGAGCATGAAGCCTCACTTACAGGTATTTCTAGGACTCAAAAAGTAGTTGAAAATTTATGTTTCTCATCATGGATAGGCTTAAAAAAATTAATGGTGCTCTCTCAAATGCTATCTATAAGAGAAAAAAACTGGTAGCATCTATGTGTTTAGAAGGAATCAAACTATTATATAATTCATCCATACAATGGAACAACTATTAAAATGTTGACATTACCTAAAAATATAGAAAATGTTCATTACATATAAAGTGTTTAAATAATACACTGTACACGTATCTATACCTACTTACCCATACAAAACAAAAAGTGGAAAGGTTATGCATAGAATTATATTATTCATAGTGGTCACTTCTCAAGGGAAGATAAAAGATTAATTCCTTTTTCTATTTGTACTTGTAAATTTTCTACAAAACACAATGGGCAAAAAACCCAGATATGGTGTAATGACCAAGAGCTCAAAGCAGAAAACCCAGATATGCTGTAACATACATATTTGGAATGTGACCACTTACACTAACTCCTGTACTAACAGCTATCTAAATGATCTCCCTGCTCTGTCCTTGCCCCAGCTCCAGTATATTATCAACACAACTGCCAGGAAAATCTTTTAAAAATATAAGGCAGAAAATTGTATCCTCTGCTCACAACCCTCCAATGGCTTCTAAGTTTTCTCTGAGTAAAAACCAAAGTTCATAAAGTACTACAAGATCCTTTTCTCCCTTAGTATTTCTGATCTCACAGCATATTTCTGACTTTTTCTTTACCTTATCTCTATATACAAATTGGTCTCCTTGGGATTCCTTTATAGACATGGAATAAACTTTTCCTCAGAGCCTTTGCACTGGCTTTTCACTCTGCCTAGAATAACATAGTTCACTCCCTCACTTCCACAGCTTCCCGCCCCTTCTTAGAGGTCTTTTCCTCACATACAAGTATCCCCCTTTCCACACTACCTGTTCCCCCTACATAAGCTGCTCTCCTCCTCCGTTATTACCACTGCCTTAATTATATTTGCTTTCTTTCCCTACAATAGAAACTTGAAGAGAGGTCAGGGACTTGGTTTTGTTCAATGTCACACAAACTTAGCAAATTGTAGTAGATAAAATTCAATACATATCTGATATCAAAACCTATACTGGTGAATACTTGACAGAACGCCTCCCATGGTTTACTCCAGGGTCTGGAATCTTGTAGGGCATTATTAGTACTATTATAATTATTAAACGCTACTTTTCCCCCCATGAAGAAGAGATATACAAAAACAATCTGGTTACAGATATGAAGAGTCTGAGGGTATGTCTAGCATGCATTCTGGAGTCATCTGTTAAGAGTTAATAGGTGGCTGGGCGTGGTGGCTCACGCCTGTAATCCCAGCACTGTGAGAGGCTAAGGAGGGAAAATTGCTTCAGCTCAGGAGTTTCAGACTTCCCTGAGTGAGAGTGAGACCCTGACTCATGAAAAAAATGGAAAAACCCAGCTGGGCGCCACGGCCAGCGTCTATAATCCCAGTGGCTTCCAGAGGGCTGAGGCAGCGGGATGTCCACAGCCTGAGTCTGAGGTTGCAGTGAGCTATGATGCCACTGCACTCTGCTCAGTGGCATAGGATGGGACTCTGTCTCAACAACAACAACAACAACAAAAAGCAAAGAAATAAAATTAAACAAAACAAAACAACAAAAAAAGAGTTAATAGGTGATGCCTGGTTCTTACAGGATTTCAAAATATGTAAAAACCTTTTTTTGGAAAATCTGTCATAAAATCATTTTTTACCACTTGTGTTAAAAATTTTATGTAAAAAAAGAGGTAAAGATATAAGAATGGACTGACTCAGAATAAATATGCAGTATTGTACAGAGTGACTATGAAAGGAAAATGAATTTTGGGTCTATACTCACATTAAGGGTTAGAAGTGAGATACATAAACTGTACCAATGATGCAGAATAAAGAGGCCAGGAACAGACCAGTATATGCCTGTATAGAGAAATTATACTCAATAGAGCTGATCTGAGATAACTAAGGAAAGGAGGGTGGTGGTTTTAAAGATGTACCCACGGACTCTAATACAACGTGCAGAGAGGTGGTGCTTCATTTCCTTTCCCTTTGAGTGTGGACTAGGCGAGTGACTTGCTTCTAGAGAAGAGACTGTACTATAGTAGAAGAAATGGGATGTCTTTTCTAAAAATAAGTTATAAAAAGACTGCAACTTCTGTTTTCCTTTTTTACTCTTCTTAACTTCCTCATTCTCAAGGGGAAGCCAGTTGCCATGTTGTAGGGCAATTCAAGCAACTTTTGAAGACTCACGTGGTGTGGAACCAAGGACTGCCAGTAACCACTCTAGTGCCAGTAATCAGTGTCCGTTGTTTTAAGCTGCTAAGCTTCCAGAGATTTGTTATGCAGCCATAGATAATACAAGTATGGACTGTTCAATAAATGGTCCAAATGAACTGCAGACTTAAACGTAAACTCTAAGTCTTTAAAAAATTTAAAGGTAATAAAGACAATCTATGACTACATGGAAGAATTGCTTACAATTTTTAAAATAAAAAACCGTAAGCGATTGTTAAATTCAACTACAGAAAAATAACTTTTAAAATCAAAAGTCAGCTTTTGGATATAAAACAAGCTACAAACTAGGGGAAAAGATTTGTAATAAACATAATTTCATAAAAGATCTACTAGTATATAGATCTAAGAGAAATTCTTGCTAATGTGTACTAAGAGACATTTACTGTGTACAAGAGTGTTTATAGTGACATTGGCTATATAAAAAATGGGGAGGAGAAAAGCAACAGGAAAACAGATTAAATACTATAGTATATCCTTACAATGAGAAGTTATATAGCAAAAAATACATACATGCAGAAACTATAGCTACCCATAAAAAAATGTTATACAAGACTAGAGTATGAAACCGTTTTTTAACAAGCTCTACATCACTTCTGACACTATTTTTGTTCAGGTCCTCGCCATTTTTCACTGGGATTAACCCAGCAGACTTTTCCTCTCATTTCCAATCTCATATCAATTGCTGCTCATTTTCTATGTGGGCTCTAAAGCTGCAGCGTCTAGTAAAGTAGATGACAGATACTTGTGGCTCTTGAGAATTTTACGTGTGGCTAGTCTAACTTGAAATGTACTCTAAGTGTAAAATACATACTGGATTTTGAAGACTTAGTATGAAAAATGTAAAATATCCCCTTTATAATTTTTATGTTGATTACTTGTTAAAACAATCTAGATTGAATTAAGCAATGTATATTATTGAAATTCATTTCACCTATTTCTTCTTAATGTGCTTAATAGAATACTTAAAATTACTATGTGGCTTGTACTTTTGGTCCCACTGTATGTTTTATTGGATAGTTACTTCAGAGTGATCTCACATTGATCTGAAATAAAAATATGATCATGTCCTCCTGTTTAAAGGAACTTCTTCAATGGTTTTCCAGACCTAAAATTAAGAAAAAAAAAAGAAAGAAGGAAACAAAGAAAAAGGAAAGAAAAAAGGGAAAACCCACACACACTTCTTAATTGAGCATAAAAGGCATGGCTGATCTATCCTCAACTTTATTTTTGTAGATTTACATGCACTGTATTCCCTGCTAGGTACTGTATCATTCTGTTACATCTTAATGCTTATTGCTCCTGAAATGCAGCATATACTATGTCTTAGATGCATATATTTCTTCTGCTGAGAATGCCCCCATTTTCCAATTAGCTCATCTTTTAAGGCCCAACCCAATTATGGTACAACTCATGCTTCTCCTGAGCTACCAGACATTAACTCTATTATATATAATTCTACTATATGCATTTTTCTTGTGAATCTTGCTTTATAAAAAACAAGTGAAAAAAAACCCAGTTTCCTAATTAATATAAAAATTAGCAAATAAGTGGCACACTGTATTACAGTTTGTTACTTTTAAGACAATCACCTTCTAAAAAAAGGATTTTTTTCCCCCTCTTAATGTTTAATTGACATATTTGAGACTATCACCTCTATTGCTCCCTGCCAGACTGTCATGTAATTGCACCTAGTCACTGTCAGGAGTTTCAGGCCTACCAAGAAAAGGCCTAGCACATAGAAGTAACTGTTTAATTAAAGAAAAAATTAATTTCCAGTAACTTACAAATAAAATCATATTTTGAATCTTACCTAGCCATCATTTTGTCTTTAAGAATAAATAATGTCATGTTATCAATTCTGGTTGTTGTCTTATAGAAAAAAGGAACAATGTAAACATTTTATATGAAAGTACAAAATAATCAGAGGGTAAATTTACCATCCAACTAGCTCACTTTTCTCTACATTCTACTGCCATTTTGATCTAGATTAGAAGTTATAAACTGGCAGCCCACAGGTGAATACTGGACCACCATTTGTGTGGTCTTTCTAGGATTATGAAAATGTGAATTTGTTGTTGAATTTTTAGTATCGGGATAATATACATACAGATTTAGATTTCCTGCTTTTCCTGAGTGTGTGTGGGAAAAGTGAAGAATGGCAATATTAGGCCTACATTCTTATAAAGCAACAAACAGAACTGACTGACAGATGCCACTTAAAACATGGCACTTGCTTTCCAGATTGTCCCCCTTCTATCTATTGCCCTCAGGAAGTATGTTAGTTGCCAGTTACCAGTAACTTATGCTACTGTTTTTCTTCCAAACAGCCTGCTTCACTCATTTACTTTACAAGGTTGGTTCTTATCAGCACTTTAGTTTGTAATCCTAATCTAAGATGAGGGAGTAACTGGTATGCTGATTTATATTTCCTGGCCACTTCTGAAATTCACCTTCCCATTCTGACATGGAATTCTATCTGCAGAGTAACCGAATAAGAAAGCAGATGCAGGGTGACAGCAAGCTTCTTTTCAAGTCGAAAATGTTCCACATTCATCATTACAGACTGAAGTGATCTGAGAAACAGTCCCACTTATATCTCTGTCCCCTAGACCCACACGAGATGATCACCATGGCAGATCCTTCTCTTACTCAGAGATCTGTAACCTCAGGGTTAATATTATAGCCTGGTTTTCTGGTTTCCAAAGTAGGCAAGAATATGCAATTAACTGGTATACAAGAAGAAAGTATATAAACTTCTATTTCTATCCACTTTTAGACTTCAATAAAGAATTAAAGCTTTGTTGCAATTAATACACCACTGAAACCCATGCTGGGCCTAGATGTCAGAGGGTCACATGTCAGCACAGCATGCTGGGTATCCTAAAGATAAAGGCAGTCTCATTCACGGATGGATAATGATAACCTCATCTATTTTTCACTTCTAGTCTTCATGCATTATAATTTTAATCTAACTGGCTAAGAGAGTTTATGAATAAATTATCTAGTGTTAACCAACTAACCTTTTAAAAAATGGATCAGTGGGGTGGTGCCCGTAGCTCAGTTGGCAGGGAGCTGGCCACATACACTAAGGGTGGCGGGTTTGAACCCACCCCAGGACAGCTAAAAAAAAATAGAAAAACTGAGGCAAGATGATCGCTTGAACCCAAGAGTTGGAGGTTGCTGTGAACTGTGACACCTCGGCAAACTACCCCGGGTGCAAGCTTTAGACACGGCCAAAAAAAAAAAAAAAAAAAAAAAAAAAAAGAAATCAGTGGCTTAAAAATGTCTTCAACGAAATTTCAGATTGATAATACACTCACACACAAATAAGAGAATGGAAACATTACTGTCCTGTATGAGCTACATTCATTAGCCATATTACAAAGTAAAAAGAGTCTACTTAATCAAATCACTAGAAGGTGGCAAAAAGTTTAGGAATTATCTGAATAGTATCTAAAATAAGAATTTAAAAACATGAATGAAATTTATACTGAGTGCATAATATACTTTAAGGTACTAAGAGCAAAATATGCAGCTAAGTTATAGATGCATAATGGGGCTCTGTGCCTAAAACTTTACATAGTGATAGGAGTATATGATAGAGAAGAATTTGGAGACCACTGGGATTTTCAATGAGTTAGCTATCCTGAAGTCCGAGTCACTTTTCTAACTCCTATATCTAGATAGTGCTCACTCTGAGGATTCTACTGGGGAATGTTGGTATTGATCTAATACCAATATTAGACGGTTAATTAATTAGATTAATTAATTGTGGCATTTACACATAGTTGCAGAATCCTCACTGCTATTTAATTTCATCAAATCTGAAGTCATTTACTTAAATTTCTTTCTGCCCAAGGTTTATGAAAATAAAACTGAAATCTTCAAAAATAGATATAAAAATATGTATAAGTCTTTATGTGCAAAACCCAATGTACACTAGTTTTACTAAATCAAATGATTATTCAGTACTTAAGATGAACCATTAATAGTATGTTTGCCTTTATAATCGTACAATTACATGCCTAGAGCCAAGGTATTGATTTTTATGACTCAAAGTCTGAGACATTTATTAGAGTTATTTATTTTTAAAAACGTTTTTACTGGCTCGGTACCCGTAGCACAGCCACATACACTGAGGGTGGCGGGTTCAAACCCAGCCCGGGACAGCTAAACAACTGCAACAAAAAAATAGCCAGCTACGTGGGAGGCTGAGGCAAGAGAATTGCTTAAGCCCTAGAGTTTGAGGTTGCTGTGAGCTGTGATGTCACAGCACTCTACTGAGGGCGACATAGTGAGACTTTGTCTCAAAAAAAAAAAAAAAAAAAATAAATAAAATAAATTTTTTTTTACTTTTGATGCTGATATTTCAGTTTATTCCCACTGTACGATGGATGATGCAGTCAGCTACAAAGTGCTTCAGCTTTACTTTATCTCCCACTGCTTCTAAAGCAGTCATAGAACATTTGAAATAGCCTGCTGTTAGTACAGTTCCACAACCCTTAAGAATTTGGATTATGCGATGTAAACTCTAGAGTCTGAGCTGAAATAAACAGCTAGAAGTTCTTTACTAATTCTTATTCATCGCATGTTGAAAACATCTTAGTGTGATCTTTATTCTTCAACAATTGTTAAATTAACTATAGAACTGAAAATCTTTGAAGAACTATACAGGGTGTCCATAAAATTCATGTGCAATTTAAAATAGATCACTATTGCACATGAACTTTACGGACACCCTGTATTTATTTAAAAATTACTTTCAGATTCTCCTACTACTTTCCTGTCTTTTGGAGTGAATCAATGTTCTAATTGTCAATCTGGCTGGCTGTCTTGAAGTGAGCCTGTCACTTACTGGAAAATTGATAGTATTTGTTGCCACTGATATAATTTGATCTTTTAAGTATTATAAAAATTAGTTTTCTTGTGTTTTAGGATATTGATGTAGGCTCAACTCTATTGTTTTTTCCCCTTTCTATCCCAGTCTGGTGGTTTTATAGTCATTTCTGTTTGGAATTCTGGATCCCCCCGTCCAAACATCACAGCTTAGGGTGGGACATCCCATGCAAACGACCAACATAAAGAATACTCAAGTTATCACAAGTTCAGACCTGAAACTTGGAGGTAGAGGTCTAGTGCAGGTCATAGTTAGGTGTGGCTTCATTTATTTCTTTCTATACTTTTAAGGACTCAGCTTTATGTAAGTTATAAATCAGATAGTAGGTTGAGCTTTTCCAGATTTAATTCTCAGATCTGAGAAAAGTTCTCCCACCCATGTTTTCTGTTCTGTTTCTGGTCCCCAAACCTTTTATTAGAATGACGATTCTCAATGTGTGGCCTGAGGACTCCTAGAAGGTTCCAAGATTCTTCCATGAGTCCACAAAGGTAAAAAATATTTTTATAACAATACTAAGAAATTAGTTGCCTGTTGATATTTGTTCTGATTGAGCAAATGCACTAGTGGGGAAAACTGCTGGGCTTTGGTCAGAAACTGTATTTCATTGCCACACACTTGTAGTTAAAAAAAAAAAAAGAAAAAAAAAAAAAAAAAAGCCAATGTGGCTTGCAAATGTCTTTGATGAAGCAGTAAAAATTGTTTTTATTAAGCCCTAACCTTTGAGTCGCCTTAATATTCTGTATGATGAAATGTCTCCATAAAGCATTTAAGTTGTAAGCTAAACTAGTGTCTGTCGGTCTCTTTCTTTTTTGTTATTACCACCAAATACCTTTCATCTTCGCAGTCAAATAGGGGGTTCATGCTCACTGCTTTCACTTTCTTAACCACACATCCCCTCAGCTTACCACAGCCTGGCTTCTGATTTTACTGAAACTGTACTTGCTAAAGCTAATAATCTCTAATTACCAAAACCAAGGGACACATTTTAGTACTTATTTTACTTCAGCTCTCTATTGCAACTAACATTTTTGAGTATTCTTTTCTTGAAATTCTAATAATGATGCCCAAGATGTTATTTTTTTTTCTCTATCTTCCTAACCATTCCTTCTCTCCTTTGTTGGCACTTATCTGTTGAATCTCCAGCCTAAACTGGTACTTTAAACTCCAGATCCACATACACAACTATCTATAGGATACCACCACTTAGACACAAGCTAAAAGAGAACACAAATGCAATACATCCAAAACCTTCCACAAAAAATCTTTTCCTTTTCTTAAAGACACATCTTGGATAATGATGCGATTACCAACCCAAGTTAGAAATACAGCAGTCACCTGAGAGCCCTCTTCTTCATCTTCCAAATACATTCTATTTCCAAACCACTCTAACCATAATGCACCTAATTTTAGGCTCTCATAATTTCTCAAGCAATAGATCTCTCTTCCTCCAAGTTAGACCTTTTCAATCACCCTCTACACTGTTGACAAAATGATAATTTCTAAAAGGCAAATCTAATTGTATTATTCACTTGTTTAAAACGCTCAAGTAACTCCCTACACCCTATAGTAGGGATTCTGGGCTTGAGGGGAAGTAATCCAATAAACACCTCAATATTTTGTACTCTGTACACAGTCATTTTCGTAAGGAAAGGGTCCAGATTCCCAAAGATTAACCTGAGGGGGCAAGCTCTTTGAAACCTTTCAGAATTATCTCAAACCATACCCTTCCTCCTAGTATACATATGTTCCAGCCAACCCCAATTACTGTAAGTTCTTATACAGGGATATACTGCTTCTCAATTTTTCACACCACTCAACATAAGATGTCTTTTGTTTGGAAAGCCACTCCCCAAATGAACAAGTACTCATCCTTCAAATGTTCTTTCATCTCTGAAGTCCTCTCTAGCTCCTCCAAGCAACTGCTCCCTCCCTCCTTTCATTTACCATACTTTGCATATACCTTTATTACAGTATTTATTTATTTATTTTATTTTTTTTGCAGTTTTTGGCCAGGGCCGGGTTTGAACAAGCCACCTCCGGTATATGGGGCAGGCGCCCTACTCCTTGAGCCGCAAGCGCTGCCCCTATTACAGTATTTATTATATGGCATTTTCATATGTATTTTCACGCCTACATGCTAGTGTTTAGCACAGTGCTGATATATAATACTCAAATATTTGTTGAACAAATATTCACTGCACCATCAGCAACATGTAGTCTTTTCCTAAAAGGCTCTCCTGTGGAATAATAAGCTGTTGAAACTGAGAGTAGTATTTCCTTAAGCTTAAAACAGAATGTTTTTCAAAATACATTAGAGCACTAGTGAGCTTATCACTGGAGCTTTAAAATATTAGAAGTTAAGTTTTTAAAATAAGTTGACAGATAATATAACCGCCTCCTAAATGAAAATCCGAATTATTAATTAAAAATTTAGTTGTAATCTTCAATGAGACTAAATCTGTTAGGTAGAAGTCTCATTTTTAACCTTTCTATTTGATCAACAATGTGATTTTTTTCCTCCTGCAATTTTTAATTTGTATATGCCAAACAATAACTTTCTTTATATTTAAATCTGGACCTACTATTAAGAAATTCTGAGTATATCTGTGTGAAATCAGCACTATTTCAGTTTTCAGAAAACACTAAGCAAAACTTTCCAGGAAGGTGTGGGCAGGAAATCGGATTAAAAACCCATCAGTGAATCTGAGTTTTTGTGTTGCTTTTAAAAACATCCTTGGTAGGTAAAACAGGAAACTGGAAATTTTCATTTCTCTTCCACCACCTTATCACTGAAATAAAAGGTGAAAGAGTAATGGACATAAATGTTGCAGCCTATATAAACACAACTTGCCTGCACAGAGGACAGATGCCGGCCGCCTGTGAATACGAACCTGAAAATCAGCACTGAAGTATGTACTGGGCCACTAAGTTTGAGGGAAGTCTGCAGTGCCTGGTTTATTCGCTAACTCCTCCAAGTGACTTATGGCCAAGGTCGAATTAATAAGTCTCCTTTGATGTTAATGATTGAATACTCCCAGAAAAGAACTAAAAGCTGACTTTCCGAGCAGGATGTTGCACCGAAATACCTAAAACAAACTCACTATCCACCCACAGCGTGTTAACTGAACCCTACTGACTCGATGCGTTTTGTTAAAAGTCCTTTACTCCGCTTCTCTGGCTCACAGTTTATTTTTAACCGTGTTAAACTGGGAACCAATCTTACAGCAAATTGAGAAGCCAACGCTCTTCAAAACACCTCTACGAGACAAAACCAGCTTCCGAGGGAGCCGGGCCTGGAGTCGGCACCGGGCAGGGACGCCAGCGCTGAACCCCTCGGGGCGCGAGTCGGGCGCCGGGTTTCGGTTAGACCGCAGCAGGAAGTCTTCCCTTCCTTTGCGGGAGGCAGCGGCGCCCAGGGGAAACCTGAACGTCCGCTCCACTGGGGCACCGGAGGTGAGCTCCGCCGTGTGGGGGCGGCTCCGCCCGGGGCCAGGCGGCCGAGGGACTCGTGATTCGACGCCAGAGCGGCGTCCCCGCCCCGCGCGGCCCAGCCGCGGCCTCCCCCTGCCCTCCACGCCCGTCCCGCGGCGGCGCCGGCCTCGGAGCCCGCGCGGGCTGCACTCACCCACTCGAGGACCTTGATGAAGCCAAGCGGCTCCTTGAGCGGGTTGATGTTGATCTGGAAGCCGGACATCCTCTGAGGGGAGGAAGGAAAGAAGAGTCAGGACAGCGGGGCGGAGGAGGGGACCGACGAGTCCCACGCAGCCGGGCGGCGAGGAAGGGCAGGTGAAGCGGGCTGGCGAGCTCAGGGGCGGGTCCTGAGGAGTGCCGGGCGGGGCGGCGGTTGAGCCGCGGGCGGAGGAGCCGGGGCGGAGACGGAGAGGGGCGGCCGCGGAGGCGAGGGGCGGGCCGGGGCGGGGACAAGGAGGCTCCTCCCTGGGCTCCACCTGGCCGAGCCGGCTGATCCTCTGGCGAACCAAATACATGTTGGACGCCATGCTGCGTGCGCCGCGCCCCCTTCCCTGAAGTTCGGCCCCCTACACCGTGACGCCTCCGCGCACGCGCGCGCCCTTTAGGCCCGCGCCGCGCCTCCGGGTCGGCGCCTGCGCAGCCGGGCCCGCCCCCCGCGCAAAAAACTTGCTCCCAGCACCATGCTCCCCGCACCTCGCACCCCGCACCCCGCACCCCGCACCCCGTCCCCAGCCCCTGGCTCCCCCAGCGTTGGGCTTTCGGCTTTCGGGGCTTCAGCTGTGATCCCCTCACCCGGGTCAGCCTCACCTAGCCGTCTCTCCTTCGCAGTTTTCAACTTTTAGGTGTCGGCTTTCAAGGCTTGTGTTAGGGGCCTTATATTAACATGGTGGAAAGTTGTGGAACAGTTGACTTTGGGCAACTATGCTGCAGGGTATCTCGGAAGCGTGATTCACCAGACATTCCTACGGAAATTAGGTTTCTTCTCAAAGTTGTCATCAGAGCCACGGGTGATAGATGAACAAGAAGAGTTATACTTAATAGAAACAGGCGTGATTGGACAGGTCTTTAGTGACTTACACTGTCCTACC
Source organism: Loris lydekkerianus (assembly GCA_963574355.1). Lineage (NCBI taxonomy): Eukaryota > Metazoa > Chordata > Mammalia > Primates > Lorisidae > Loris > Loris lydekkerianus. Next base: position 25,292 of record CAUYPK010021754.1, read on the forward strand.
CTGTGAAGTCCTCTACCAGGCGCACCCTTGGTGTCTTTCTTCAGAAGGCTAACACCTCCTTCAGGACTTAGGTGACAACTTAGGTGAGGTGTCCTCCAGGCAGCTAGTTATCCGAGCCCCAAGCTAGGGATCTCCTTGCTGGCTTCCTCCATGCCTGGAAAGTTATTGGAGAGCTAGAATGGTTTCCTGTGTGTATATATGATAAAATAGTTAACAGAGCGTAACACTTAGTAAATAACGAAGGAAAGACGTTAACAAAGAGTCCAGCGTCCACGTACTTGCCACGTATGAATCGAGTAAGGCTGACCTTAGTCTTGATTGTCCCTCAAAGTTGAGCCAGAATCTCTGGCACAACATGTTACAGGTTTACTCTACTTGGGCTGTTATGGAAAATACTAATAATACGCAAAATTGTTCTATCTGCAGTATTATTGAACCCTGGTGGTATTACAGCTAAGTTACTTAACATAATTTGTGATTGTGTCATTTTTTTCTTTGCTGTTTATAAACTGGACTTAGGTGACATAATACTTGGGATTTAGGGATGCTCAGAAGGCCAGAATAGAAGCTGTATTTAGACAAATCATAACTATAATATTCCTTTGTTTTTCAAAATATAAATATATTTTGAGTATAAACGTTCAGTGGTTTTATTGGCAAGATAAGACTTTGTAACTCATTCCCAGCCAATATCTTTTCTTTTTAATTATCTTGGAAAAGTTTTCCATTATCTTTTTTTTCTGAAAAGACAGTGTTTAATTTAATACCAATAACTTCAAAACCTGAGTTTTGCTTATAAATACAAATAGGTTTTCACTAATGAATTCAACAATTATTTTGGAAAAATTATAAAATAACTCTAAATATATTTATTTATTTGGGACAGAGTCTCACTATGTCACCCGGGGTAGAGTGTTGTGGCATCACAGCTCACAGCATCCTCAAACTCTTGGGCTTAATGATTCTTTTGCCTCAGCCTCCCAAGTATCTGGTACTACAGGCGCCTGCCACAATGCACGGGTATTTTGTTGTTGTTGTAGTTGTCCTTGTTTGGAAGGCTTAGGCCGGTTCAAACCCACCAGCCCTGGTGTAGGTGGCCGGCGCCCTAACCTCTGAGCTATAGGCATTGAGCCTCTAAAATGTTTTTAAACAATAGATTGATTCAATAGGCCCAGGAAGTTAATCTCAGCATAATTAAATTGAGATCTTTTTAAGTAAACTTAATTTTTTAATACTTCTGATTTATAGCAAAGTTGCAAAGTACAGAGTTCTGTATACACTTCACCCACTTTCTCCTAATGTTAACACTATCTAGATGGTTATGTCTATAACCATCTCCATTTGTCAAAACAAATTAATATTGATATGTTGCTATTGACTAAACTATATAATTTTTCAAATTTCTCATTTTTCCATTAATGTCCTTATATTGCCCCAGGTTCCAATACAGGAAACCACATTTAATCTAGTAAGGTCTTTTTTGAAGGATTGCTTAGGAGCAGAGGGAAACAAATAAATCAAAATCTTTAATTTTTTTCTTTTTAGACAGAGTCTCACTTTTTTGCCCAGACTAGAGTGCCATGGTGTCAGCATAGCTCACAGCAACCTCAAACTCTTGGACTCAAGCAATCGTTTTGACTCAGGTTCTAGAGTAGCTGAGACTACAGGTAGCCACCATGATGCCTGAATAATTTTTTCATTTTTAGAAATAGGCTGGACTCAAACTCTTGAGCTCAAGGGATCCTTCTGCCTTGGCCTTCCAGAGTACTAGGATTACAGGCTGAGCCGCTGTGCCCAGCCGACAGAATCATTTTCCATTCTGTTGAAAACTGAACAAAGTACATGAGATGTATTCAGTATATGGCAAATTGCCTTGACCCCAGGAGCCTTTTGCTTTATGGATGCTGCCTGTATATCAGGACTACCCCCACTTTGGTTGCGTAGTTTTGGTGTCCCAACTTGTGTCTGTGACCTGCCACATACAATGGATGCTTAAATTGCTAAAGTTTGGTGTCTGCTCTCTTAGCCTTGGGCCTCATCACCCATGCTAAGTGTGAGCTTCTGGAGAGTCTGTAGGCATCTACAGTTCTTTAGAGTAGTTGTACAATTCAGTGGTTAGCATCCCAGCTGTGCTTTCAGACTCCTGGGTTTAAACCCTGCTTCTCGCTTGTGACCTTTAGCCAGGGGTTTAGCCTTGCTAAGTTTCCATTTTCTTGACTCCATTTTGCAGAGAGGAAGTAAGAGTTGTAGTGAGGTTTAAATTTTATGATCATCAGAGATCATTTAAAAGAAAGCCTGGTACAGAATAAGAACTGAGTAAATGCTACCTGTCCTTGTCACAGTGTTCCAGAAACAGTGGGTGCATCAGTCTACCAATTGGGTGGTCAAGAAGCACCAAAGATCTAGTGTTAGAGCAAAAGTCATTTAAGGAAATCAACTTTATTGGCTAGAGTGAATGAGAGCCATAAGGAAGACTTCTATTTATAAAAAGAAACATGAAATGAGAAAAGACTTCTTGAAAGCAAAGCAAATGCAAGTTTTTTATTACTGAAAGTCACATGGGGCAAAAATCGTGCTAATTCTCTTTGTGTGGGTCCACTTTTAGTCTACTGGTATTTGCATGTGAAGTGAGCACAGTTCTCATTACCTCCTAAAGCTTAGCTCACATTTAAGCAACGAATAAGCAGGAAACGTGTCCTAATTTGTAGAGGTTAATTTCATAAAAACCATCACAAGTATTCTAATTAGGTGTCTAAAGAGGAAAGGCTTATTATATAATAACTATTATATAATAACATAATTTGGCCTTTACATAGTATTTTTCATTTTCCATAGTCATTTTTTCATGTGATCCTTGAATTAAAAGGAGTTTGTAGGAATTATGATACACATTTTGCTGATGGGGAATCTGAAGCTCGGAGAAGAAAGCATATCAAGGAAAGGTTTCATAGAGGAAGTGACATAGCACTGAAGCTGGAGAGATGTTGAGGACTTTCCCCAGGTACTTTTGGTAGTCAGTTTTCAGAAGAGATGCTGCACAGGGTAGGGGATAGTGATAAAGGAGGAGTACTTTAATGAGACCAAATACTTTGATACGTCTCATGCTTTGGGTAAGGGAGCAGTGTAGAGGCAGGGCCTTATATGCCAGGCTAAGAGTTTGGACTTTATTCTCTGTCATTGAGGTTGCTTTCAGGCAAAGGAGAGTGACATGATCAGATTTCAGTTTAGTAAGATAACTTACTTAGTTACTTACACTACTTAGTCAGTAGTGTAGAAGATGAACTGGAAAGATCTTTAGCTGGTCAGTTCAAGATAGCTGATATTTTCTAAACCTGTTGGTCATGAGATCTCAGGTCCCAGATATGGTGACAATGAGCAAGAATAGACAGCCTGGTTGGCATGATACTGCTTGCAACAAAAGCACAAGATTTAGACACACAAACCACTGGCTAGTGCCCCGGATTTGTCAAATCTACAGATGTTCCTAGAGCATTACCATTTAATTTCCTTTGGTTTATCTCCTCTGTGTAATGTGTTTTTTTGTATGGCACCAGTTTTGTATTTGTTAATGAATCAGTGGAATACTTCTGACAATAAATCAGAACTTGGGAATAAAGACAGTTCCGGAATCATAGTGAAGGGTGAGGGTTGAACAGACTGCCTAAACTATGTAAGCAGGGTTGATATGGACATTTTAGGAAACAATTTTGACCAGCTTCTGTCATAAGTGATTATTCAAAGGATTGCCATGTTTTATTGTCTGCCTGGAATGCAGAATGTCCCCAAAGATTTACACAGAGTTTTCACTATTAACAAGGGCTCTCTCTTAAGTCAGGTGGGAAGCAAAACAAAGTGTCCACTAGTTTTGTATGAATGGTTTGTTTATCTTATTTGCAATCTCATGGAGAACTGACTTCCTGCCAGGGAGAAAACAGATTTGATACGTCTTCTGGGGCAGTAAAATGGGTGGACAAAGTGCTTTGTATTAAGCATGATGGACAGGATTGCCCCAGGAGTTCAACTTCCTGTATCTGTGGCAAACCTAGAGAAATAAATGCACAGTAGCCCCTCCCTCCTAATTCTGGCCCTGTAGAATTTTGTGTCAGAACCATCATAATCTTCCGTGTGACATTGTAGCATTTATTAAAATAGTATAGATCAACAAAGATGACCACTTTCACTGTTGGCTAATCATGTGCCCAGGAAGTCTATAATCTTATCAGCAACAAAAATCTATCTTCTAACATGAAGCCAAGAGGGGAAATAAAGAAATACCTGAGTGGAAGCTGGTCAGGAAAATTCTGATGCCAGCGAAATGATGGCAATGAAAGTTTGTATATTATTTCTCTAGGAAGCATAAGAAAATACTTCACACAGTAGCTAGGTTTCTAGAAGGTTGACTGTAAGTTTTGCAAATGGAATTTTACTTTAAATACACTGTAAGAGTTGGTCATTTAAAAGAATCTTTTGGAGCAGCACCTGTACCAAGGGTGGAACCCAGCCCTGGCCAAACTGCACGAAAAAATAGCCGGGCATTATGGCGGGCGCCTGTAGTCCCAGCTACTCGGGAGGTTGAGGCAAGAGAATCGCCTAAGCCCAGGAGTTGGAGGTTGCTGTGAGCTGTGTGATGCCATGGCATTCTACTGAGGGCGATAACGTGAGACTCTGTCTCTACAAAAAAAAAAAAAAAAAAAATCTTTTGGAGAATCTGCTTGTACTCATTGTATTTCATAGGTTTGTATTTTTTATACTTTCCACTAGTCCCAGTTTCTATTTTTCATTTTTTAGAGACAGGGTCTCATTCTGTCACCCAGGCTGGAGTGCAGTGGCGTGATCTTAGCTTTCTGTAGCCTTGAACTCCTGCTCAGGTCATCCCTCTGCCTCAGTCTCCTGAGTAGCTGAGACTACAGGTACATGATACCATACCCAGCTAATTTTTTTATTCTTTTGTAGAGATGAAGACTCACTATGTAACCCAAGCTGGTTTCGAGCCTCTGGCCTGGAGTGGTCCTCCCGACTTCTCTGCTGGCCTCTCAAAGTAATGGAATTATAGGTATGAGCCTCCATGTCTGGCCTAATTTCCTTAAAGCAAGAATAATTTGTAATTGTTTAACTCTTATGCTTAAGTAAATTGGTCTTTACCTTCTGAAGCCATTTCTTTAGTTATTGTTGTTTCTTCTCCTTGAGGCAAAGTAAGGTATTTTGTTTGTTTGTATTTAAACCACCCTGCTTTCTTGTTTATCTTTGTCATTTTTTGCATTATGGTGAGAAGCATAGTAATTCACTTTGACGTAGTAATCAAGGGAAGTGACTTTGTAATCAAGAGAGTATCTGTGTATTCCAGTGCACTGCCGTACCAGCCCTGAAATGCCATCATTTACACATCCCCTATCTTAGGCTAACAGCTTCATGTTATAAAATACAAATATTCTGGAGAATTGCTGCATTAAATTATCTATTACAGCATAATATTTTAATGGGGAATTATCTGTTTTTCTCCTGACAGTGAAAAAAATGGGAGTTTTAATGGAAATGTAACATGAAAGAGATAATTTTGGAATCTGGGGCACCACCCCAGGAGGACAGGCTTAACTAAAGGAAAAAGTTCCAGGCTGCCAAGAAACTGTAAAAGAGAAACTGAATGTCTGGGAAGTGTAGTGGAGAAGTTGCCCAGTATTGAAGAAAAGGAAAAAGAAAAAAAAAATCTAAGACAAACTTGGATTTACTATTCAATTTAGCTTATGAAAAACTGAACTCTTGTAGAATTTGGAATTTCAAGGTTTGCCAATCTCTTAACCATCTCTTAAGAAGAGAGACCTGAACATTTCATACATTCCTTCCAGTATTTGCAAGTCCACTCATATGTACCAGATGCTTTGCTGAGAGGTGATCATGAAAAGTGGAACAAGACATTCTTGTTGACTCGGTGCCGGTGGCTCAGTGGTTAGGGTGCTGGCCACGTACACCGGGGCTGGCGGGTTTGAACCCGCCACAACAATGACAACTACAACCCCCCTCCCAAAAAAAAAAAAAAAATAGGCATTGTGGTGGGCGCCTGTAGTCCCAGCTACTCAGGAGGCTGAAGCAAGAAACTCACTTAAGCCCAAGTGTTTGAGGTTGCTGTGAGCTGTGATGCGACAGCACTCTACTGAGGGCAACATAATGAGATTCTGTCTTAAAACAACAACAAAAAAAGACATTCTTGTTCTTGAAGAGTTTATATTCTAAAGGGAAAGAATTCTAAAGGATTAAGTACAATGTAGCAGGAAGGCCCTTACCAGATGTGGTCCCTCCATCTTGGACTTTTCAGCCTCCAGAAATGTGCACCAAATAAATTTCTGTTCCTTATAAATCACCCTGTCTGTGGTATTGAGCTGTAACAACACAAAAGAGACTAAAACAGAGATCCTTACAAATGTACAACAGGAGACAAGTACAAGAATGTTCATAGCTGCATTGTTTATAATGCAAAAACCTGGAAACAACTGAGATGCCCATCAAAGGAGAGTGGATGGGTAGGCTGTGATATGTTTATTGAAATATTGTATGGCATAGCTGGGCGTTGTGGCGGGTACCTGTAGTCCCAGCTACTTGGGAGGCTGAGACAAGAGTTTATATTCTAAAGAGAAAGATAGGCAATGAACAAATAAATAAATAAATAAATAAGTAAATACATGAAATGAAAATATATGTTCTTTTCTTTTTATGTGTATCTCCTTTAATTAATTTAATGTGTTTTCTTTTATGTGTATCTCCTTTAATTAATTTAATTAATTTTCGGCAGTGGTTTTTAGTTTTCAGTATACAAATCTTTTATCTAATTGGTCAAATTTATTCCTAGGTATTTTCTTCTTTTGGATACTATTGTAAATTGAATTGTTTTCTCAAAATCCGAAAATATATTTTCAAATTGTGATAAGTACAAATGAAGAACAGTAAGCATACTTTTTACATTTTTACATAAGCCTAAGAGTTTGAGGTTACTGTGAGCTGTGATGTCTTGACACTCTACTGAGGGCAAATGAAGTGAGAATCTGTCTCAAAAAAAAAAAAAGAAAGAAAGAAAAGATATATTGTATGGCAATAAAAACAAATGAACTATTAATTCACAAGAATGTGCTAGGACTTAGCAATAAAACCATACAACATCAAGTAAAAAAATAAATGCACCCAATTTATACAATGTTATATATAACCCTGAGCTTCATAATGGTGTTTTATTCATTATGGGCTTCATATATGACAATGGTCCCATGAGATTATAACGGACCTGAGAAAATTTCTATTCTATTTCTATTGTCTATGTTTTCCTGAGGAACTGACTAATGAGGAGTTGCTGGACCTGGAACAGAAACACAAAGCTGAAGAAGAGGCAAGAGAAAAGAAAACTTCAGAAGAAAAAGAACCCCCAAGAAAATTCATGGTGAAGGGTTTAGCAAAAGCTTTTGCAGACCTCAGAAAACTCTTTAAAAAGTTTAAAAACATGGATTGCAACACCAAAAGGTTTTCATTAATAACCTTTAGTGATGTTCATAGTGTATTATCTGCTTATAAGCAAACATATGATAAAAATAAGAAACAGACCAAGCAAACTACTATGGGCATATTTCTGAAGAGTGACATCTCCTTAGAAAGAGTGGCAGGCACTCTTCAGGAGATGTTCCAAAAGAAAGCATAGTTATCACAGAAGATGACAGCTTCATGCATGTCATTGTCACTCAAGACCTCTGGGGGACAAGATGTGGAGGTAGAAGATGGTGAATGTTGATGATCCTGACCCTGGGTAGGCCTAGGCTCATGTGGGTGTTTGTGTCTTAGATGTTAACAAAGAAGTTTAAAAAGCAAAAAATAAAATAAAATTTTAAAAAGCTTATAAAAATAGGAAGAAATTATTTTTATAGAGCTGTACAACATTTGTATTTTAAGCTAAGTGTTATTACAAAAGAGATTTTAAAAGTTTATAAAATAAAAAAAATTACAGTAAGCTAAGGTTAATTTATTATTGAAATGGAAAAATGTTTCTTATAAATTTGGTGTAGCCTAAGTGTACAGTGTTCATGAAGTTTGCAGCAGTGTACGGAAATGTCCTAGGCCTTCACATTCACTCACCAACCACTCACTGACTCACCCAGAGCAACTTCTAGTCCTACTAGTACCATTCATGGGAAGTGCCCTATGCAAGTGTGCCATTTTTTTTCTTTGTACCCTATTTTTACTGTTATCTTTTCTATGTTTGGATGCATAAATACTTACCATTGTGTTACAAATGCCTACAATATTCAGTATAGTAACATGCTATACCAATTTATAACCTGGGAGCAATAGGCTGAATATACCATGTAGGCTACGTGTGCAGTAGGCTTTGTGAAAGTACGCTCTATGATAGTTGCATAATGACAAAATTGCCTAACAACATGTTTTGTGGAATGTATCCTCTTTGCACGACTATGTTTTTATATAGTTAAAAACAGTGAATATAAAATATACTTTATAGACATACGTTTGGGTGCAATAGAACTATACATTTAAAAAAGCAAAGTAATTCTAAAATACAGTTACCTTGTGTGGGGAAAGGTAGGGCATGGGATGTGGGGATCCTATTGGTTAGATAAGGGTTATGTCAAAGTTCCGGCTTGTGTTTTGGGTGCTAGGGTTACAGGTACCTTAGTACAATATCACATTGTATTAAGAATAGTGAAATAAAAAACACAACATAGCACAAACATAAGTAGAAAGCCTGGGTTCCCTAGGATACCATCAGAGCCCGAGTCTTTATTTGGAGAGTGCAATCTCAGAGCCATGATGATTGGGGAACATGAGGGGAGGCAGTGCTGGGGATGCTTCAGCCTTGCTTAATGGAGAACTCTGAAGAGGTGGAGTTGGCAAGCCAGCAGGTGTGTTTGTCCAGCCACATGGGAGTCTTCAGGTAGGATAGGACTGCTCCAGTTGTAGGGTGGGAAGAGGAAGAGGAAATGGTCAGGATGGGTCTTTATAGTGGGAGGATAACTTCCCCAGGGTACCACCTCTGAGTTGCTTGTCTGACCTCTTTTGCTGACAGTAAGAAACTAGATCTTATACCCTGTGTTATAGCTGAGCCTGGAAGTGGTAGAAGAGAAGCATGTGGCTTATCCACCTAGTCACCAGGAAAAATTCTACCTGGCCCCAGACAGAGTAGTTAGTTGGTGGGGTGGAGGCATCTGAGCTGGTGGCCCAGGGTCCAGGTCAGAATGGCAATGATGGATGAGATGAGTCCCATGTGAGCAGGAGCCTGGGAGTCGGACTCAGGTTTGAATCCCTGCATGAACTTGGATTAATTCCTTACCTCCCCTTGTGCCTCATCTAGAATATGGAAAATAGTGATAACCACCTCCAAGTATAGTTGTGAGAATTAAAAAGAGATAAAAGTAGATAATGGCAACGAGCAGAGTCTTTGGCACCTAATAAGTACTAACTCCCCTCTGCCCACCCCCGCCATGAAACATAACTGAGACAGTATTGGGGGTAGGGGTGGGAAGACGGCTTTATTCCCTTTTCTTCACCCTGTCCCACCCATCCCTTTCCTGACCCGGGCAGTCCAAGGACATTGGTCCTCTGTGTTACAGGGTGGAGGAGGAAAGACACTTTTACCCACTTCCCACAGTTGGTAGGCCTGGGGCTGTACCTGTCCTTCAGACCCTTGGTTTGAAAATCTATTGGGTTTAGTGTGGCATCCCAAATGAAGATAGGTGCTCCATGTAGGCAAATAGCTTGTCACCCCTTGGAAATAATATTCTTCAAATATTTGTTTAGCCTGGATGTGCTGGCTCAGACCTGTAATCCCAGCACTTTGGGCAGTCCAGGCAGGAGGATTGCTTGAGCTGAGGAGTTTGAGACCAGCCAGCCTGGGCAGCATAGAAAGACACCATCTCTACAAAAAATTTAAAAATTAGGCAGGTGTGGTGGCACATACTTATAGCTACCCTGGAGGCTAAGGCAGGGAGATCATTTGAGCTCAGAGGTTTGAGGCTGCAGTGAGCTATGAATCTGCCACTGCACTCCAGCCTGGAAGACAGAGTGAGACCTTGTCTCAAACAAACAAAAAAATTGTCTAGTACTTTTGGTTGAGGGCAAAGCAGGATGAAGGCACCTTTGCCCAGTATGTCAGAAGTTGGGTGCAGAGCTCCAAGGCTACTAATGTCAAATTTCCAGTTTATTTCAGGGATGCACACACTTCCTTCTAATGTACTACCTGGCTACCTGTTGTTCCAGTCATTTTTTAATTATTTTATTATTATTATTATTATTATTTTGGCATCACAGCTTACAGCAACCTCCAACTCCTGGGCTTAGGGGGTTCCCTCCCAAATAGCTGGGACCACAGGTGCCCGCTGCAACGCCCGGCCATTTTTTCCTGTGGTTTGGCCAGGGCCAGGTTCAAAGCCCCCACCTCTGGGGCTGGTGGCTCACTCCCTGAGCCACAGACACCGCCCCTTCAGTCATTTTTTTACATGTGTATGTCTAGAGCCCCACAAAGGGTGACTAGGTTAGACAGACCTCTTGCTATCTGGTAGACTTCACTTTAATTCAGGATTACTTTTCCTTTTGGGTCACTTAAGAATCTTCATTTCCTAATCTGCCTATCTTTTCATTTAAGGACCCACATCTTTCATGACACTGCTATAGGTTATTGTGTTTGAATACTTACCAGGGACTGAAATAAATTCACACTGCTATTTTTGTTGGGGAAATGTACTATCATGCAATTGGAGTTTTTAGATTTGTGAATTTAGATGAATAACTTAAAATTTTCCTTTCTTGTTCTTAATTTGTTTTCTAATTTGGGGTAAATGAAGTTGGGTGGGGGGAGAAGCCCTTCAAAGGGGCTCTCCTTATCACTAACGCATGGTTTACACACCCATGACTCCAAAACGTTCCTTCTCAGAGGCATTTCAAGGGCAGACAGCATACCCAATCGCTAGGTTGCCTCAATTCCCTTTGAGTTAATCCCCTGACCTCCTCAAGCATGTAGAAAATTCTGGAGGAGTGGCCCTCTTCACACTCTCACAAATTTTATTTGGCCTCATCATCCTGGCTCACTTCATACATGGGCGGATACAGTTGCTTCCAGTTTCTTTCTGGTGGGCAGAGATCAAGGGAGTAGAAAGTCATTTAAAGATTTCACACCACTATGCAAAGTATCATTGTGAACATTATTTTTCACTTGTTCCCTGTAATACCTTTTGAGCAAAGCCAGGAATTCTACTACCAGAGCTTTCTTTAGGCTAATTTTTTTTTTTTATTATTCATAAAGGATCAGTGTACTGGAGAACCCACATTTTAAGTTGTCTTAAGTCATCTATGTCTTTTTTTTTTTTGTAGAGACAGAGTCTCACTTTACCGCCCTCGGTGGAGTGCCGTGATGTCACAGGGCTCACAGCAACCTCCAGCTCTTGGGCTTACACGATTCTCCTGCCTCAGCCTCCCGAGCAGAAGTCACCTATGTCTTAATGTGAATGGCAGGTAGCTTGTGTCAGGGCAGTTCTGAGGATATCTCAGGGCAGTTTTGTCACTTAAGACCCAGAGAGAACTTCCACTTTTGTAGGAGCTGTCCTGGACCTGCTTATAGGTGGCCAGTAATGTTTTGACCCTAAATCTCTCCTCCTCCTTGCAGATGTATGTGTTCTTTGCCTAGCAAAGGAAATTAGGTGGTAAGTTAGCAAAGTCAGCAGAGGTTAGAGAACCAATAAACAATAAAATACCGCATATACTTGAGTATATACGGTACTAGAAAAGTGTCACCCAAAATGCAATAGTTAAAAAAGCCAAACATTAAAAAAAAATTCTAAGAGCCAAGAATAAAGGCACTTCAAGTGAAGGAAAATCCTGATACCGTTTGCAGTCTCTCTCTTTTTATTTTTGGCCCTGTGTGATATTGTCCATCTTTTATGAAGGTCATCTTTTATGACAGTCAGTAACTTTTAACTAATGTTAGAATGTCTCCTGAGGCAATATGAGGTTATATGGCACGTAAACAGTAGGCAGTTGCTGATCAAAGGAAAACATCATTTATTAACGGTACTAATGGGGAAAAGATCAGCCAGGTGAAGGACATGCCTTTCAGTCAGATTCCTCCTTCCCTATGGAGAGCATCCTTTGGGTTGGACTTTTATTAAGATGTGAGATTAAAGGTGTGAGAATTGAGCCTTGTTTTCTTCCATGTCTATTCTTAGATAATCCATTTATTTTTTTTCCATCCATCAGCACCAGTCTCAGAAAATGTTGAGTTACTGGTATGAACGATAATCACTTATGTGTTTTTTTTTGTGGTTTGCAAAGCATCTTTATAGGCATTGTTGCATTTAGTCCTCCCAGCAACCCTGTAAATTAAGCTCTATATTATTATTATCATTATTGCAATTTTACAACTGTGGAAATAAAGCTTAAAGGAATCAGGTGACTTGCCTATAATCCTAGCACTTTGAGAGGCAGGAGGATCGCTTAAGTCCAGGAGTTTGGGGTTGCTGTGAACTATGACGATGCTGGGGCACTCTAGCCTGGGTGACAGAGTGAGACATTGTCTAAAAAAAAGAGAGAGAGAGAGAAAAAGAAAAAGAAAAAAGGAAATGAGATGACTTGCCTAAAGAAAAAATTTTTTTTGAGACAGAGCCTCAAGCTGTTACCCTGGGTAGAGTGCTGTGGCATCACAGCTCACAGCAACCTCCATCTCCTGGGCTTAAGCAATTCTCTTGCCTCAGCCTCCCAAGAAGCTGGGAATACAGGCGCCCACCACAACGCCTGGCTATTTTTTGGTTGCAGTTGTCGTCGTTTAGCAGACCCATGCTGGATTTGAACCCACCAGCTCTGGTGTATGTGGCTGCTGCCTTAGCCACTTGAGCTACAGGTGCCAAGCCGACTTGCCTAAATTTTAAAAAGAGAGGATGGCTCTCAGCTCAGGCTTTTGACTCCTCCTGTTGCTCCCTAATTTACATTAATTTGGAGATGCCAGATGTCCTCCATGCTCTTCTCTTATTTTATTCATAATACAGGTAACCGTGGTAATAGTGGCCAACGTTTGGTAGATATTTGCATGATGCCAGGTATATCCCATTTAATCCTCACACCGATCTTACAATACAGATTTCATCGCTAACCTTGTACAGGTGAGCAAACCAAGGCTTAGTGAGGTTAGGTGTGCTGACCAAGGGTACATAGCTAGTGAGCAACAGAGACAGGATTCAAGTCCAGACCCATCTTGTTCCGGGGCCCTTAAGCACTCTGCTCCATCACTCTGCTGTGCTTTTTGTTTTCTCTCCCAAGGTCTCCTGCTCCTTCCAAATGTTTGCTTCAGTACAGCAGAAGCACACAGAGTACTGTAAGGGCAAAGAGCTGCACTACAGTCTGTGGGGAGGACACAGAAGGTGAACAGTGGAAGCACAACTGGCCTGTGGACGAGGACCCACAAAGCAAATGAACAGCAGTGATGGGGGCTCAGGACGTGCTATCCCCAAATCTGGCTCCTTGTCACATCAGTCTCAGCCGAAGGAATTTGGAGGCAGCCACAGAAAACCACCTTTCTCTCCTGAGGCAGGTGGTAAAATCTGAAGGCTCTCTGACCTTCCCCTGGAGCAGGTCCCAGGATGCTCATGTGAGAGGTTCCCTTCCTGTTCATCCTTGTCTCTGAAGACACAGGACAGGGAAGAATCTGAACAGATAGCCCTTCCTCCGTTCCCACGGCTTATTGCTATTAGATCATACTCTTTGCAGTATCGTATTTCTCCATGACTGTCTACTCTACATTAGACCTGCTGTAACAAACAGGTTTAACTGTTCCTTCAGGTCATTTCCTTCTGTAGACTCCCATATCTTGTACAACTTACATTAAATACATGTATATGCTTTTCTCTTGTTCTTTTGTTATCAGGGTCTCAGCCATGAATCTAAGATAGATGAAGAAAAGATATTTTTCCTTCCCTGCAGTAACAAATGCATTAGAGTGACATGGAGCCTATTGGAGGACCACAAAAAACAGGCTGCTCAACCCACATGAGGTGTCAGGGACTTAACATGGATCCCCTATCCTGAATCATTTGCATTTTATAGCAGGAAGGAAGTGCTCCTACCAAGGCAGTCCTGACTAATAATGACCTGAGGTTCTTAGAGGGCTCAGGGTCACCAGCTGGGGGCTGGGCAGGTCCTTCAAACACCTGTGGAGGCATCAGTCTGTTGTGAACATAGAAGCACGGGTGAGGGTTAGGACTCTCCAGTTGGTTACGATTGCTTCTGTACTAAGTAAATCCTAACAGATAAAACTTCTCTGATGGAAAGGCCATAGTGCACTCAAGTGCCACTTAGGGTTTTGCTTTGATTTAAATCAGTAAAACATCCTAGCCACCTTTGAAGGATATGTAGCTCATTGCTTTACTGGCTGAAGCTGGCAGAGGGTGAGGGTGTAAGTTGCTGAGAGAAGGTCTGGGAATGAGACAATTTGTTCAATTTTATAAAAAGAAGTCTCTGGAAGATTTGGAGAAGGTGGGAGAATCCTCCTCCTTTCATGGTCTATCAATACCCCGGGAAGTATCTGGGGGTGCTGCTCTCCAGGTCATGGCTCCTGGTTCTTAGTCCTGGATGCACATTAGAATGACCAAGGCGACTTTTTAAAATCACTGGTTGCTGGGACCTACACCAGAATCCGTGCCTTGTAGTTTTGTGGTTTTTTTTCTTTTTGAGACAGAGTCTCTCTCTGTCATTCTGGGTAGAGTGCTGTGGTGCTATAGCTCACAGCAACCTCAAAGTCCTGGGTTCCTGCCATCCTCTTGCCTCAGCTGGGACAAGTAGCTGGGACTACAGGCACCTGCCACAATGCCCAGCTATGATACAGAGGTCTCAGTCTTGCTCAGGCTTGTCTTGAACTTCTGAGCTCAATTGATCCACCCACCTCAGCCTCCCAAAGTACTAGGATTACGAGCATGAGCCCTGGTGCCCACCCTTCTATCCTGTAGTTTTTAAAATCTCCCCAAGGGACTATGAAGCACAGAAAGTATTACTGTTCTAAAGTTCCAGAATCAGAAATGAATGACTGACACAAGTCCAATTAAACATTCCACTATTTTAGTGATTCTGGAAGGGAACAGGCACTGTTGATTGATTTTAAAAAGGGGAAGTGGGCTCAGTACCTGTAGCTCAAGCAGCTAAGGCACCAGCCACATACACCAGAGCTTGTGGGTTCGAATCCAGCCTGGGCCCACCAAACAACGACAGCTGCAACCAAAAAATAGCTGGGCATTGTGGCAGGTGCCTGTAGTCCCAGCTACTTGGGATGCAGAGGCAGGAGAATCGCTTGAGCCCAAGAGTTGGAGGTTGCTGTGAGCTGTGATGCCATGGCACTGTACCCAGGGTGACAGCTTGAGGCTTTGTCTCAAAAAAATAAAATAAATAAAAAGGGAAGCAAAGCCCAGAGAGGAGAAATTTGCCTGGGTCAGATGGCTGGGGAGTGGCAGGGTTGGGAAAGAGGCAGTTTCCTTTCCTTTTTGGCCTCTCACCCCCTTTGTTTCTCAAAGCATATTACGGGATTAGTTGTTCTGAAGGCACAGCTTTATGGGTACCCAGGCATGAAATTTCTACTCCTTCACTGGGCAGCTTTTCTGGTTAGACCCGCACGACTGCTATTAAGTGTGTCCTGGTCTGGAAACACAAATGTTTTCTTTCTGATTCTAGCTCTTTGCAAGTCTGAGCAGTGTATCACGACACTCTTACATTCATTTAGAAGGAGCCAGGCCCTTCATGTGCATTCTGCATATATCACAGCCCATGCGTGCGCAGTGAAAACGCATTGGTGAGGGTGGAATTCAGAACTAACCCAGTCTCAGCTTTCAATCCTGCTATAAATCCAGCATGTCTGCCTTGCAGCAACAGGAGTTAATTCTTTCAGAACTCAGAGCTAAGTCCCCAAGGAGGCCTGCTCAGGGGCCACTTGAATTGTGGCCTGCTTAGAGGTGTGGTCATGTTTCCTGATTTAACTGGGTCAGTTTGGTTGTTTATTTTTTGCCATTTGATTTCAGGGCAGGGCTGACTTCAGTGGTTGGCAATTCCCAGATAGCTCATGCTCTGAGTGACTGGGACAGGTGTTCAAGAACCCCCAGTGACTACCATTTAATTTTGTTCCTCCCCCAGCCTCATGGTTTATATATGAGTTGTTATGTGACAGAGTTCTATTTTTAACTGCAAACATGCTCTGTTC
This sequence comes from Loris lydekkerianus, assembly GCA_963574355.1. Classification (NCBI taxonomy): domain Eukaryota; kingdom Metazoa; phylum Chordata; class Mammalia; order Primates; family Lorisidae; genus Loris; species Loris lydekkerianus. The sequence continues at coordinate 41,508 of CAUYPK010021754.1, forward strand.
AACTGGAATCATGTTCTTTAGACACTGCATTATGCAAGCTGGCTCCAAAGTTTGCCAGGAGTGCTAAACTAAACTGTGACAATTCTCAGACGCAGTCACTGAAACTCCCGCAGTGAACCAAACAGCATGCTTGGCTTGCTGCAAGATACAGAGGTTCGGTTGTGTTAAATAATAACTGTCGGACACTACCTGAGGAGAAAGTCATGTCTGGCTGTTTTGATCAGCTTCTCTCATCTTGTCTCCTGTCTAATCCCAGAATAAATCCTCTGGGCTTTAGGGGAGGACATTAAAAAGGCTTCTGGTGAAGAAGATTAAGCTTGAAACAGGTTGTAATGAGGCATGAACAATGTAATGCTCATTGTAAGGGATTTTCTCAGGTTCTAAGCAGGAGAGAAGGAAAGATGGTTTAGATGGAGGGCACCCTGCTGAGAAACCCCTCTGATGTAGATGCTTCTGTGGTGCCATTCATTATCCAAAACTGAGAACAGGAGACTAGTCCACTAGCAGGTTCTCAGCTTTTTTTCTTGGGACGATCAGAGAGAAGTGGCTGAGCCAGGGGTCTGATGACTTCTTCCGGAGATTGACATCTGGCTTATCTAAGATGACCCAGAGAAAGGGCAGAGTTAGCAGTGTCTGCAGGGAGAATGTTAGAATCAGTAAGGAATTTTTGGAGGCAAGCAACAGAAATACATTCTTAATAGGAGTTAACCTACTTAAGCAGAGAAGGCCTTTTTATTATAGAAAATAAGTTCCATGAGAGCAGGGACTGGCTTATTCACAGCTGTTTTGTCAATAGGGCAGTACCTTGAAGGTACTAGGCATTCAGTGTCATAGTTCTTCCCAGCTGCTATAATAAAATTTCTTAGGCAGGGGAAATTATAAACAACTGAACTGTAAGGCTGAGAAGTCCAAGATCAAGTTGCCAACAGATTTGGTGTCTGGTTAGATGATGCTATGTCTAATGCTATGTCCTCACATAGCAGAAAGGGCAAACAGCCTCCCTGAAACCTCTCCCAGAAGGGCACTAATCCCATTCATGAGGCTTCCTTAAAGGCCTTACCTCTTAATACTATCACATTGGGGATTAAGTCCTAACACAGGAATTTGGGGGCAATATCAACATTTAGACCATAATACTTGGTAAATGTGCACTAAAAGAAGATATAAAATGAATCAAAGAATTGTTAGAAAGACGGAGAACCAGTTTCAGAAAAGAATAAGAAGGAGAGCATCTCTGTAGGGACTTAGGTAGCAGGAATCAGGTCCCTGGCAGTCCCATCAGGACACCACTGCTGAAATGAATGCTCTTCAACCATTTTTGTATTTTTGAGTGTCACCTTTCAAAGTCCAGAAAGTAAGAGAGAGGGAGAATGCATTGGAGTTCTCCAGAAAATAGAAGTAATATATATATTATATAAGATATATATGTATATATGATTATTACATACATTCCCTTTATTTGGATTCTGATCAATAGCTGAACCACTGATCAGGTTCAAGACAGAACTCTGAATCCAAGACTCCTTCAGTGTGGCAAGTCTACCATGGCCCCCAAGGAAGCTGCCTTCGAGGAATTAGGAATCACTGCTGTCTTCTTGGGGGAAGTCCTGAGAGACACACATCACTCAGAGCAGACCAGTGGAAAGTGACAATGGGCAGATATTGCTACTCCAGGACATATCTGCTGTGAGAGCCCCTTCAGAGGTTTGTAAACCTGATTTCTGATTAGCACGTTTAGATAAATGGAAGGACTCATTGCAAATTCTTCAGATCCATGATGGGGTAGACTAGATCAAGAGTCTGAAATGAAAACAGATAAGAAAATGTAAATAGAAATCTAATATTTTTTCCCACAGACTCATTGGTCACATTACACACACTCTGGGGAGGCACAGCCCTCTTTGTAGACAACTAATTTAGAACCTGTACGTCTCCTCTAACACCTGTGTAGACAGGGCTACTTGGTTACAACACTCTCTCGGAGCCTGCAGGAGTCCTCATCCTTCATTGCAACACAGTGATCTCTAGGCCAGAGGTTGGCAAACTATGGCCCATTGGTCATATCTGGTCAGATGCCTCTTTTTATAAAGTGTTACTGAGACACAGCTACACTCACTTGGTTATGTATCATCTGTGTGGCTTTCGGGCTATAAAGGCAGAACTGAGTAATTGCCCCCAGAGACTGTATGGTTCGCCAAGACTTAACTATTTATTATCTGATGCTTTATAGAAAAAGTTTGACAACTCCTTTTCTAGACAGTCAGTGTTGCTCATTGTGTGTTGGTCATGAAAGGTAAAACTGTGTGCCATTCTTGCTCTAGGGTTAGGCTGGAGTTTGGAGCATAGCGCTTTGTGCTAGTGAGGCCCAACTTGGCCTTGCTTTCTCCTGGATTAGCACCTAATCTTGGCTGGCTTTCTTAGAAAGCTCCAACCATTGGCCCCAGGGACAGAGAACCAAGTATGGACAAAACTAGTCACCCAAAGTCCATGTCCTACATAGTGTGGGGCAGCTATGTCCTCTCCCACCTCTACCCCTCTGCTACCTGCCCCAGGTAGATGTGTGAGCTTTTCAGCTCAGGTAACACAAGCAGCTGAGAGGCCTCCATGGCTAGAGGGCTGCACTGATGCCGTATACCCTGAGGGGGCTGCCTGCTAGGTGCAGAGATATCTGAATTTCTCAAGAGGAATTGTTTTTCTTCTCTAATGCAAGATTTGAGGTGGCAGTGGGAAAAGGAACTAAAATGGTTTATTCCACCTGTCCTAACAAGCTCCTCCTGTGACAACACTCTCTTATCCCCCTCTGTTACTTTGGCCATTGGAAATAAGGAAGGAGAAAAGGAGTAAGGCTGAAAAAGGAGATAAAAAGAAAAGGAAGGCAGAGTAAGAAAGTATTATTCTGGAAGTATTAAAAGTATTTATATATAGTGAGATGTTGAATTTGAACCTAAATGAAGTCTTCTCCTGCCAGGTTTGAGCGATTCTCGCAGACTTATTAGGTACCAGCCTGAGTCCTTGTGCAGAGGCTAAGAAATCTACTGAGACGGAAGCTTCCTCAGGGAAGAATCTGGCAAATGAGCTTGGCCTGGTAAAAACATCCCATAGTCACTGCTGTGAAGTACTGCTATGGTCCAAATGTTTGTGTCCCCTCACAATTCATACATATATACGTATACACTGTACATGTATACACATATATGTTTGGGGGTGATTGGGGAGGTGATTAGATCATGAGAGCAGAGCAGACACTTGGGATTAGTATCCATATAGAAGAGACCCAGAGCTGCCTGTCTCTTCCACATATGAGGACACGGTGAGCAAGCACCATCCATGGGCTGGACAGAGGCTCTCAATGGACACCACCTTGATGTTGGACTTCCCAACCTCCAGAACTGGGAAGAGAAATAAGTCTCTGTTGTTCGTAAGCCACTCTTCATGGTATTTTGTTCCAGCAACTTGAACAGACAAAGACGAGCTGCATGGCACCTGGGAGTCCTGACGTCTGTCAGCTTTGCCTCTTGGCCACATTCCTCCTCAGCCCGTCCCCTCCTTTTGCCCCACTGTCACACACACTATCTGTGTTCAATTTGGAGGGGTGGGAAGTGCCTAGAACTGTAAATAAAAACTGAAAAGTCTGCTCATTGAAAGCCAGCAGACACTGGATAATAAGAATGCTGTTTTGGTCACATCAAATGGATGTAACACTAAGGAAAAAGACAGATGTTCCCTTTTTTTCTGTGTGGGCACTATGTGGCGTCAGAACATCACATTCTCAGATACAGTGTCTGTTATGCACCTCAAAGACTTGGCTTCCCTGTGGCTCTGGGAGATGGCCGCAAGGCATATCTTCACAGCTTAGCAGGAGCAAAAGCCTCAACAGGAGATTTTCCTGGAGAGAGCCTGATCCAGTGAGAAAAGAAGATGGTGGACACTCAGAGTGTCAAGTGTCTGACAGGACTTGTTTGTGTGCACACATGAGCACATTGGTTAGGAAAATACCCAACTCCCGAGTCTAAAGTAAGCCTGACTGACATGTTTTTGTTGTTTTTGACTTTGTTTATTACTATACCTCTTCTTTTAGGAACATCCAACTATTTAATTCCCAGCAATCAGTATGGACCTAGTTAGCGGCCATTTTTATTTTGGAACTGAAGTCCTATGCTTTGTACAATTCAAATTTCATCACTATGTGAAATAACTCCTGAGATGTCACATTCCTTTCAGATGTCCTGACTCCTGTTGGTGAATATGGTAGAGAATGCTCCCTCCCCTATAAAATCCTAACTTGGTTAGGGGGTGTCCTTTAGCATATGGTGTCCTTAGACAAGCTGCATGGCACCTGGGAGCCCTAACGTCTGTCAGCTTTGCCTCTTGGCCACATTCTTCCTCTTCCCTTCCCCTCTTTTCACCCTGGGAGAGGGGGAGGCCTGTTGCACTTCATCTGTTCAGAAGAGTACCTTTTTGTCTTTGCACAAAGACACCACATGTCCTAATGGTGGCCCTGGTTTGGGGCCACAAGGGAAAGTCCAAGAGGATTGCAGAATTTTGAGCCACCCCCACCCCAATCACTGAGCCAACACCTGCACTTGCCTACCTCAAGATTCATCATTAGTTGAAAGACAATGAAAATCCCACTTGTTTTTTGGGTATGGTGAATATACAGCTGAATGTAATTCCTTACTAAAGATTAACATATAAAGGAAAAGCTTGGTGTGAACAAGAAATAGGGGAGAAGCTTCCTCCTTGGAGTGCGAGATGGCCATCAGGCCTGGGTTTGAGGTCCAGACCTGCAGTCCTCTCAACCCGGGACCCAGGCCAGCCCCTGCCCTTGCAGGGCTCAGAGTTGAGGCAGGACCATTGTGCCTGAAAGCTCCCTTCCCCCAACTTAATGATATCCTCTATGTTCTGCCTGAACTCTAGGCTCTTTGTGTGACAATCATGGGATATTTTCACCCTCCCTCACAGTTTTCAAGCTGAGAGAGTAAGTATTACCTTTCCAATAGCAAGGGCAAATTTGTAAATAGAAAAAGATAATGTAGCCTATTTCTGGACACTAAAGCTCAAAGTTTGGTGACTACCAACTAGGTGGTCATGTAGCAATTCGTTGCCTCTGTCATATAGTAATTCATTGAATGGCTAATCCATGGGTTTGACAAATCTATGTCATTGAGGATATTTACTTGTTACTAATTTGGAGATGTTATGAATAAATCTGCTCTGAGCTTTCTTGTCTGCGTCTCCCTGCACACAGGTGTGCACCTTCTAGTAGGATGTACACCTTGCAGTAGAACCGCTGGGTCGTGAGGTACATTCTGTCAGCTCACTAGATGACTCCAAGGTGATTCTGTCCCACCAGCTGTACATGAGAGGTCTTAGCACTCTACTTCCGTGCTAACTCTTGGAAATGTTCATCTTTGTAAGTTTAGCTCCTCTGGTATGCATGGGTATGTAGTGTGTGTGTGTGAGAGACAGAGAGAGAGAGATTTCAATATGATTTTTATTATTAGGTTAGTGTGATTTTTTTTTTTTTTTTGAGTCTCACTTTGTTGCTCTCCGTAGAGTGTTATGGCACATAGCTACCAGCTACCTCAAACTCTTGGGTTCAAGCAATCCTCTTGCTTCAGTTTTAGTAGAGATTGAGAGGGGGTCTCACTCTTGCTCAGGCTGATCTCGAGCTCACGAGCTCAAGCAAACCACCTGTTTCTGCCTCTCAGAGTACTAGGCGTGAGCCACTGTGCCCGGCCAGGTTAATCTGATTTTTATTAAAATTTTTAAACATAGAATAATAAAGAGAATACTCATATACCCACCATTAGATCAATAATTATTAACCCAGAAGAGTGAGGTGGCTCACATCTTTAATCCTAGCAATCTGGGAAGCTGAGGCATGGGGGATTGCCTGAGCTCATGGGCTCAAGACCAGCCTGAGCCGGAGACCCTGTCTCTAAAAATAGTCAGGTGATGTGGCACCTGCGGTCCCAGCTACTCAGGAGGCTGAGGCGAGGGAATCACTTGAGCCCAGGAGTTTGAGGTTGCTGTGAGCTATGACACCATGACACTCTACCAAGGGCAAGAAAGTGATACTCTATCTCACCAAAAAAAAAAAAAAAATTATTAACCTTTTGGCATATTTTCTCTCTCATCTATCTATCTCTGTCATCTATTTTGTGTGTGTGTCCTTTATTTTTAAATTCTTCAGCATGATTCTCTTAAGAAAAGGGACATTCTACTACACAATAATCAAGAGAATTAACAATAATTCCTTAACATCCATGTTCAACCTACCCCAATTGACCTGAAAACATCCTTTATAGCTAGTTTTTGGAAATAAAAATCCACTCACAATTTGTGCTTTGCATTTACTCACGTTGAGTGTTCAGTTTCTTTTCATTTTTAGTGCCTTTGTTTTGTTTTATGACATTGACTTTCTTTTTTGCAGTTTTTGGCTGGGGCTGGGTTTGAACCCACCACCTCCTCATATGGGGCCAGCGCCCTACTCCATTGAGCCACAGGTGCCGCCCAACATTGGCTTTCTTAAACAACTGGGCCAGTTATCCCCAGGAAGTCTCACGTTCTGCATTTGTTTGATGTTTTCTGGTGGTGCCTCACCTGTTCTCCTCTGGTATTGCCTGTGATCTGGAAGTTAGGGCTAACGGATTGATGAGATGAAACTTGCTGTGATTTTAATTCATGTCTGAGCCTGAGCACCTTTTTATACATTTATTGGCCATCTGGATTTCATTTCTTATGAAGTGATGATCCTTGCCTACTGTTCTATTTGATATTCTGTCCTTTTCTTACTGATTTGTAGGAGTTCTTTATAGCAGGTAAGTGTTGAAATGTCTTATCCCTTGCCTTTTTACTTTTGTAAGGTCGTCTTTTGATAAGCGGAAGTTTTAAATTTTAGTGTGCTATTTATTGATATTTCTGCCCGTTTAAGAAATCTTTCCTAACCTGGGGTCAAAATGATACCATTATAGATTATCTCAATTGCCTCTCAAAATTGGGTCTAAAGTCTTCCCGAAAGTATGTCCAGTATGAGATATAGGCCAGATAGAGGAAGTGTCCATGCCCAACACTATTTATTAAAAACAGGGTCCTTTACACAATACTCTGCAGTGCTCCCTTCATCATTAGCTGAGGATCCCGTGCATGTGGATCTGTTTCAGAGATCTCCAGTCTACCCCTGGGTCTGTTTTCACAGATTTTTTAACACCAGTACATCCTTTCATAGTTACTCTAGCTTTATAATAAATCTTGATATCCAACTGTGCAAGTTCTCTCTTTATAATACTCCAAGATTCTGACATTTTACACAAGACTTGGCTCACACCTCGAGCTTCCCTTTTGGAATAGTATCATGGGGTTACTGTCTTTCCCGGGCTCTGCTCTCAAAAATAACTTACCCTGTTTCCCAGTTGGTCCTTTCCAGGGACTTTTCCCACCATGGCTTAAATAGCAATTTGATTTGAGCCCATGCAAGTCCTCTGTTTAGAATCTCCATATCTGTTAAGTTCTACTTCTTGTAACAGACTAAAACATAGGAACCAAATCTCAAATAGCTGCTGACCCTTTGAAGAAAAATCACCTGATCTTTGAATATTGGTGACTCAGAGGCTGTTTTGATCCTTCTTTGCAGGCTACACCTTGTAGAGAGAATGAACTCTGGAGTCAGATTTTTGGGCTCAATTCCTGGGTACACCACCTACATAGGGGTCCTCAAACTTTTTAAACAAGGGGCCTCAGACCGTTGGAGGGCTGGACTATAGTTTAAAAGAAAAGACTATGAACAAATTCCTACACAACCTGCACATATCTTATTTTGAAGTAAAAAAACAAAACAGTAACAAACACACCGCTGCATGTGGCCCGTGGGCCATAGTTTGAGGACCCCTGACCTACTAACTTTGTGACCCTGGGCAAGTTAGTTAATGTCCCTGGCCTCAGTTTTTTCATCAGCAAAATGGGGATAAAAATAATATCCACTTCATGGGTGTTTGTGGGGATTAAATAAGATTAAATATGAAAAGAGCCTGGCATAGAATACTTGTTAGCCATTATTATTATTGAAAATAATTCCTCTTCCTTTCAAGGGCCTTGAGATTCACAGAGAAGAATGGCAAAAAAAAAAAAAAAAAAATCCTCTTGCATATCTGAAGTGCAGAATGCTTTACTTGTTGGAGACTCCATGCAGGCATATGTGGGACAAGCACATCACAGGTCCTGTTCTACACTATTTAACTTATTGGTGTAGTAGGGGTCTGCTACCCTTTGGACATCTCCCAGGTCAGGGGAGATGAGCCGTGGCTCTACATCTCTAGAGTCAGAGTTGTTACAGATGCTGTTTAAGGCTGGGAGAAAAAACAGTTTATATTTAGTTTATTGAAGAACCAAAAACGAGAGCCCCTCATAGTGTGGAGCAATGAGTTCACAATTTAAAAGATGAAAGAAATTAAAGAGGGAGGCACCACCTCAGCACACTGCAAGAAGGTGAAGGTGAAGGTCTGGGGAGGAGTGCAGAGATGTGATCTTAGGAAAGCTGGGGGCTGCGGTGGGAGCATCTCACCGTGAAATAGTCTGCACCTGGAGGGCAGCCAGCCAGCACGTGCAAAGGAGTGGTTTCAGCTGTCTAGCCTCAAGACCATCCCCTTCTAGAAAGGGGAAGTGGTGGTCAGGGAGGACAGTCCTAGGTCCAGTACCTTCGTGAAGCCAGAGAGAAGGGGAGACTGCCCTGACTACCCTGAAATGGAAGAAATTTGTGATGCATTGTAAAGGGGTGGGAATTACACAATTAAAATCACATAATTGTATTTATAGTATGATCCCACTTAGTAAATGTGTATTTGTGTATATGTCTAAAAAGATCTGGAAGGTTATTTCCATGACATTAAAAGACATTGTCTCTGGTTCCTCCATTTTAAAAAAATGTATTTGTATTATATATCTGCAGAACTTTCTGGTTAAATGAGTTTTTTGAGTAGTTTTATAGTTAATACAAAAGATAAGGAGCATAATTTGGCTGTGTCTCTCTTCACTTCAGACGTGGTTAGTCAGGGCAGGGCAGGGGGGTGGGTTGTGGATTCCTGTTAGGGCAGATGTTTATGATAAACCTCATTCTCTCCCCTACACAGGTTGGTCACTGACCTGCCCCTAATATGTGAGGCTCCCTCCAGATTCGCCGCTCCCTCCAGATTCGCCGCCCCCTCACTCAAAGGGTCTGGCTAACCTTATTTCCATTTCTATGTGGGGAAAAGAAATATAAGCAGAAGCTGTCTATTTGGGTTGGGGACAGGCAAGAGGGCATCTTTTTTTTTTCTTTTTTTAAATCTCATTTTTCTTGGTGACTGCTAACAAGATGTTCCCAGAGCATGGGTCAGGGTTGCTACCTGCTACTTATAGTAAAGGCACAATTATCAGTGACTTAAGAAAATTAGAGAATCTCTCAAGTCACAGAAGGAGGGAAGAATGGGCTGGTGTGGGTTCCACAAGGTTCTTAGTGCCCGCTCCTTCTGCTCTGCCTGTCACTGGTGGTGGGCAGCTCCCAGCACCAAACTCACTGCTGGACCTTCAAACGCTGCCTTCCTGTTTTAGCGGGGATTGGACAGAGCACAAGAGCAGACACATCTCCCAAGAGGCCTCACTGCAAGTCTTGCCTTACCTCTACAAGAGGCTTGGAATGTAGCTGGTGTTGGTTTAAGCTGCCACGCTGTCCAGCGCTCTGTTTCTAAAGAAGGAAGGAGAATAGACTTGGGGCAGCGACAAGTAGTCTCCTATAGTCTAAAAGCTCTGCTTTTACAGCACAGTCCATAATCTATAAGTGTTGCAGAGATTTCAGGATCAAAGTGGATTTTTGAAAACCAGGAAACCGAAAGTCCAGCAGAATCCCATTGAAAGAGTCTGCTGTCATTGGTCAGCCAGGTCTTGCTCCGTGTTCACCCTGAGAGCTGGGTGGACCAGATCCGCCGTGGGCTGTCATCTGTGGGCGCGAGCGCAACTGTCTCTACACAGACAGTCCCTGGGAAGCCAGGGCTAGAAGCAGAAGGTTCTTCTTTGCCGCCTCTCAGAGTTTCGTCTTTTCTCACATGGCTGGACTTGCCAGTGGTCTTTTGACATTTGTTAAAGTCACAAACCTGCTTGCCATTGCAGGTTTTAGTGGGGACCCTGTACCTTCCAATGATAGGGGAGGGGAGATCCTAGAGCAGGGAGTTCCAGAGACTTCCATTAAAAGGAAAAAAATGTAAACAAGTTAAATTTAGCAAGGTTTACATGGGGTAAAAGTAAAAAAAACTGAAAAACAAAAACAAAGCAAAAAGATGTATGTATCAGGTGGCCCTCAGAACCAGAAGAGGTTCTAAGAACTCTGGTCAGCAAAGTGGGCAGACATCGGTCTTGACTGGTTACAGCTCTCCGTTTGGCTCATTTGAGTCACTTGGTCACCTGTGACTGGCTGAGACTCAGCTGTTTTGTTACAAGCATACTCCTAAATTGATGTTCAGTTTATGTGCTAAAGCCAGGAAGCAGTGCCTTAAGTCAGGACTCATGTGGGAAGGCATCCTCAGGCCAAATTTAGGTTAATTTAACATCCCCAATGGCCAGAGATGGGCTTCTTGTGAGACAAATGCTTAAGGAATAAAACTGTGAAGAGGTTTCCCTTTTAAACCTGTACTCTTTAAAGTTCAAAAGACATTTTGTGCTAACATACTGTGTTCTCTGTGCCTAAAAATAAGAAGGGCTTCTTCCCAGACGCAGGTGGGTCAGCCCTTCAGGGAAAGAACTGCGGCCTGGAATTAGGTAAGAAGGAGGTGTGGAGGGGGCAGATAACAAAAGGAAAAATAATGTTGCTTCAAAAACCGGCTCCACTGTCAGAGAACAGAGGGGAAGACGCCCCTCAAAGGAATTCCAGGGGGAAACAGTATTCTGAAAGAAGGGGGTTTCCGTGAGGCAAATTTTGAGTCAGGAGGAACGTTGCCTTGGGATGTTATAAAAAGAGAAACAGAGGCTGCAGGCAGCCTCCTCCCCTCCCCCCCACTTTCCCACCCCTGGCAGATCAGGACTGTGATCTCTTTGATAGCCAAGAGGATCACGGAACACCCTAGTTTTGCTTATTCCTTAATTCTAGAAATCTGCCTTGAAATAGATTTCCCAGAGTCGCCTCCCCGCTTCGGTTCGCAGACACATGCAGAAAGCCAGGAGTCCCGCGGCAGGTGGCTGCCCTGCGCTCAGCCCTCTGCTGCCCTTTGCTGCCCTCTGCTGGAATATTGCTGCCAGCACCACCAGAATTTGTCCAATTCTTGGTGCTGCTTTTTGGTCTGTAACAGAGAGAAGCCGACAAATAAGTTACATGCTTTTGTGATTTATAACTGAATACCAAGTACAATCAATGCTCTATTAACAGAATGAGCAACATGACTGTTAAAAACAGCTGATGGAGACAGTCGCTTTTTAACTTAATTACCCACCAGGAAAGAAAAGACAGTAAATCTCTTGTACTTAAAAATAAACACGTATCAATGGCTATATTGTGGAAAATGTTATGCTCATACTTAAAGGGACACATGACATGAGTTATACACTCCCTGTTGGCAGTGGCTTTAGCATTGTATGACCCAGAAGAAGTGGAAGTAATTATAAAACGGGACAGAACCAGATAGATCCTGTGAGAGAGCACCAGGGAGTGACGAGGCTGGAGGAGGGAGAGCTGGAATTCAGGAAGAGGTCGGAGAGGTGGCGGAAAGGCAGTGGAGGCAACTTGACGGAGCTCTGAAAACGAGGGAGAGGAATAAAGGGGCGCGCTTCAGAGGGAGGAAGTAGACAACGTTTTATTTATGTGTATGTGAAGTAAAGATCTATTTCTGTGTCACCCATGCTTTGTAAAAGAGTGTTATCAGGTTTTCTTGGATTCCTTAGGATCTAATTCTAAAATCCATTGACTACTTAATGAATACTGGGAAGCCAGATAATATTTTGAGATAAGAATAATCCCTCCCTTGACTTTTGCAGACCCTTTAAACTATGAAATAAAACCAGATACAGAGAAAACCACACGAAACAAGCGAATAGCTTAATGAATGACTTTAAGGTGGAAACCAATCACAACTGTCTTCAATTCCCTTGAGTAACCATTATTCTGACTTTTATAGCTATAATTTCTCATTTCTTTCTAGTTTGTCATACAAATATGCAATCCTGGACACTAGTTTAATGTTCTCCCTCCCTTTGAAAATCATTTGATACATCTCAAGTCATATTTTCCTTTTTTTTTTTTTTTCAAATTAGAGATGTGTTTATTAGAGATTATTAGAGTTTATGTTTATTAGAAGCCGCTTCTCCAGCTTGATTCAAACTGACGGAGGAGAAAGACACCTGTGGGTCAGAACTTTTTGACAGAGGATAAAAAGAAGCCTGGGCCAGTCAGAGAGCAGGGCCGTTTTGAATTCTTCTGTGCTGTGGCTCTGCTGGCAGGAAGCAAGCTCTTCCTCTTTTCAACAGGGTGTTTGGGTGCTCTTTCTCTCCTTTGGGCCTCATCTTCCTGCAACACCCCCGATATTTTCCAGCCTGGTCTTAAACTCCTGGACTCAAAGAATCCTCTTGCCTCAGCCTCCTAAAGCGCTGGGATTACAGGTGTGAGCCATACCTTATGCTCAAGTCACTTTTAATCTGCACATTCCCCTCCAGCCTTTCTGTTTTCTCAAAATGTATTGACTGAAGGATCCGTGGTCTGTATCTTGTGATTGTATATGCGTGGTCATTTCTTATGTTCTTCTGAACTTGTGATCTCTGAAGATTGACAGCTGGATCCAGAGGCTGAGGCACCTCAGGTTTGAGCCTTTTGGTAAGACACTTGGTGGCGAGTCTTCTTTTTATCTCATAAACTCTAACTATCGCTTTTGTGTGTACATAATGTCAGAAGTCATTGATTCCCAATGTCATTGCAAATTGGTGATATTCTGAAACAATGATTTCTTTTTTGTTTCATTTATTAGTTAGAATACATCTACAAGGTGATGGTTTCTCATAGCATGAAATCCATCATCTCTACATGATAAAAAAAACTCTCAAGAAACTAGAGATAAAAGGAACTCACCTCAACAAATAAAGGCCATATATGCCAACCTCCCAGCTAACATCATACTGAATGAGGAAAGGCTAAAAGCTGAAAGCCTTTCCTCTGAGAACTAGACCAACACCAGAATGCCTGCTTTGACCCCTCCTAGTCAGCACAGTATTGGAAGTCCTAGCCAGAGCAATCAGGCAAAAGAAAGAAATAAAAGGCTTTCAGTTCAGGAAATAAAGGAAATTAAACTGTTCCTTTCTGCAAATGACATGATCTCATATTAGATAACCTAAAGAATCTATCAAAAAACTCTTAGGTACGATAAACAAATCCAGTATAGTTGCAGGATACAAAATCAACATACAAAAGTCAGTAGCATTTCTATTTACCAACAATGAAATGCTCAAAAAGAAATCAAGGAGGCAATCCCATTTACAACAGCTACCAAAATAATAGTAATAATAAAATATTTAGGAATACATTTATTCAAGGAAGTAAAAGACCATTGTTAAGAAAGACAACAAAACACTGATGAAAGAAATTGAAGAGAACATGAACAAATGGAAAAGCACCCCATGCTCATGGATTTAAAGAATTAGTACTATCAAAACGATCATACTATCCAAAGAAATCTACAGATGTGATGTAATTCGTTTCAAAATACCAATGACCTTTTTTACAGAAATAGAAAAAAAAACAACCTAAAATGCACGAGAAACCAAAAAAGAGCCTAAACAGCCAAAGCAATGTTGAGCAAAAAGAACCAAGCTGGAAGCAACATTTCAAAATACAGTGCTACTTGTTTTCATATACTTCCGATGTTCTTCATCACATTAGTGATCAGAAATGAGGTATAATCCCCCAACCCCTGCCCTCAAAAGCTAAGTAGGATCTTACTGTAAGTCGAAGGGAGTTTTGCCCTAACTCATGGATTGTGCAAGAATGAACTGCTGTTGGGTTTGATTGACTGTTGATGGATTATGGTATGGCATATCCGAAGGCTATCGAATGCAACTTACAAAGCTTAACAAAAATATTTATTCTTTTATCATAAAAAAAAAAAAAAAAAAAATATATATATATATATATATATATATATATATATAATGCTACAATAGCCAAAACAGCCTGGTACATAGTAATGGTCTAAAACCAGACACATAAACCAATGAAACAGAATAGAGAACCCAGAAATAAATCCATGTATTTACTGTGAACTGATTTTTGACAAGGCACCAAGAACATACATTGGGGAAAGAAGACCCTCTTTAATAAATGGTGCTAAGAAAACTAAATATCCATTTACAGAAGTGTAGGGGAAATTGAGCTCTGATCTTTAGTGTAAGACTGGCTTCCTATTTAAGAAACCTAGATAACTATGAGAATGGCATGTGAGTTGTATACATGCAGATCAGAAAAATGGCCTCTACGAGAGGATGTATGTGTGAGGTGTGGCAATAATAGTTACAGTAAAGATTCTCTAGATTCCAAAGGTCTCTTGATCATGGAGGCAGAGGTTGTGCTCAAGGTCTGCAGTTTTTCAAAAACAGAGGTGGAGACATTCTACCGACCTTTTCCACAACCTCCCTAATCAGTGCTAATGTTGGCCAAGCAGCTTTTGTCTACTTCCCATTTTGTGATTGTAAATACAGACCTGAGGTTTACTCTGGGGGCTCTGCCTCCCAGAGTTTCTCAGTCCCCCAACACAGACTGTGTATCAAGCCCCTTCATTCCTCGCTTATCTGGTGACCCCAAACCCTTTCACAGAACAATAAAACTATCCCTCTGTCTCTCACTATATACAAAAACTCAAGGGGGATTAAAAACTTAAATGTAAGACACAAAGAATAAAACTACTAGAAGAAAACATAGGGGAAACACCCCAAGACATTGGTCTAGGCAAACATTTTATGGCCAAGACCTTAAAAGCATAAGCAGCAAATGCAAAGATAGACAAATGAGACCATGTTAAACCAAAAAGCTCTTGTACAACAAAAGAAACAATCGACAGAATGAAGAGACAACTTGTTGAATGGGAGAAAATATATGTAAACTCCTCATCTGACAAGAGACCAATATCCAGAATATACAAGAAACTCAAACAACTCAACAGTTAAAAATCCCAAATAATTCCATTAAAAAGTGGACAAAGGACCTAAACAGACATTTCTCAAAAGAATACATACAAATATCCAACAGGTGTGGGAAAAATGCTCAACATCACCAATCATTAGGGAAATGCAAATCAAAATCTCAATGAAATATCATCTTGCCCAGTTACAAAGTCTATTAAAAAACAACAAAAAAGAACATGTGGTGGAAAGGATGCAGAGAAAAGGGAACTTTCATACACTGTTAGTCGGAGTGTAAATTAGTATACTATTGTGGATAAAACTATGAAGAGTTCTCAAAAAACTTAAAATAGAGCTATCATAAGATCTGGTTATTCATCCAAAGGAAAGGAAATGAGTATATCAGAAGGATACCTGTACCACCATGTTTATCATAGCACTAGTCACAATAGCAATGATATAGAATCAACCTGTGTTCACCAACATCTGAATGCATAATACTCAAGTCACATTTGACTTCTGCAATTATAAGAAGTGCTCAAATGTGACTTGTATTCGTCTTTTGTTATTGGTATGTATTGAGTATTACAATTTAAATAATGTATTTTCTCTTTTCTTAAAATGTATACTTTTTTTGGCACCCTCTGTATGTATATGTGTGTATACACACACACACACACATAGCAGAATACTATTCAGCCATAAAAAATAACAAAATACTGTCATTGTCATAAACGTGGATAGAGTTAGAGGTCATTATGTTAAGTGAAATAAGCTATGCAGAGAAAGACAAATATCACCCTCACTCATAGGTGGGAGCTAAACAAGTTGGAGGTAGAGAGTGGAATGGTAGTTACCAGAGGCTGAGAAGAGGGGGAAGTAGGGGGAAATAATCAAAAAAAGGTTAGTTAATAAGGCTTGGGTTACTCAGACAGTGGCTCATGCCTGTAATCCTAGCACTCTGGGAAGCCAAGATGGGTGGATCACCTTAGCTCAGCAGTTTGAGACCACCCTGAGCAAGAGCAAGACCCCATCTCTACTAAAAAAATAGAAAAACTATCCGGGCATTGTGGGGGGTGCCTGTGGTCTCAGCTGAGG
Source organism: Loris lydekkerianus (assembly GCA_963574355.1). NCBI lineage: Eukaryota > Metazoa > Chordata > Mammalia > Primates > Lorisidae > Loris > Loris lydekkerianus. Next base: position 57,729 of record CAUYPK010021754.1, read on the forward strand.
CAAGAGGATGGCTTGAGCCCAAGAACTTGAGGTTGTTGTGAGCTATGATGCCACAGCACTCTACCCAGGTCAATAGTGAGACTCTGTCTCCAAAACAAAGCACCCTCCCAAAAAACAAAAACAGGTTGATTAATAAGTACAAACAGTTAAAAGAAATAACTTCTAATGTTTGATAGCAGAGTAGGGTGTTTGATAGCAGACTAGAGTTCACAACATTGTATTGTGCATTTCAAAGTAGCTAAAGACAGGACTTGAAATCCTCCCAGTACATAGAAATGATAGATGCTCGAGGTGATGGATACCCTAATATACTGATTTGGTCATTACACATTCTGTGCATATATGAAAATATCACATGTACCTCACATATGTACAAATATTACATATCAATTAAAATTTTTTTTGAAAGAATCAGTGTTCTCTAATTGCTATTTCTTTCTATCATGGCTGTTTTTAAGATCTACTATTTGTCATGGTATGCTATGGTTTGCTTATGATTTGTCTTGGTAGGTTTGTCTCTACTACTTAGTGTTTCTTAGGCTTCCTGAATCTGAGCATTGGTTGCTTTCACCAAATTTGGAAAGTTCTCAGCCATTATCTCTGTGAATGTTGCCTCACTGAGATTATCTCCTTCTGCAACTCTGGCTGGTCATCTGTTATCCTCCATGTCTCATTACCACTCTCATTTCTGGTGTCTTTATCCCTCTGATCTGCATTATGGATAATTTCTTGGTCTGGTTCTCAGAGGAAAGACTTTTAGCTTTTAGCCTTTCCTCATCCAGTATGATGTTAGCTGTGGGGTTGGCATATATGGCCTTTATTTGTTGAGGTGTGTTCCTTTTATCTCTAGTTTGTTGAGAGTTTTTTTTTTTTTTATCACATAGAGATGATGGATTTCACCAAATGTTTTTTTATTCATCTATTGAGATAATCATATAATTTTAGTCCTTGATTCTGTTGATATCCCATACCACATCTATTGAATTGTTTATGTTGAACCATCTTTGCATCCTGGGGACAAATCCCACTTGGTCATGGTATATTCTCTCTTTGATGTGCTTATGGATTTGGTTTCCTAGTGTTTTATTGAGGATTTTTGCATCTGTTTGTATATTTGGCTGGGATATCGGTGTGTAGTTTCTTTTTTGTTGTGTCCTTGTCTGATTTTGGTATCAGGGTGATGCTGCCCTTTGGAATGAGTTAGGGAGAATCCTTCTCTCTTTATTTTTTTTGAATAGGTTGGGGAGGATTAGTGTTAGTTCTTCTTTATAAGTGTGGTAAAACTTGGCTGTGAAGCCATCAGGTCTCAGCCTTTTCTTTGTGTTTGTATTTTCTTTGTGGTAATCTTATTATTACTTATTATTATTAATCTTGTTACTTGTTATTAGCCTGTTCAGGTTTTCTATTTGAGAAGGTTAATTCTTAATACCAAAATTCCCTAGGAGACAGTAACTTTCAAAACAGAATTCCATACTCACAAGATATATATCACAAATATTAGAACAAAATAAAGAGATTTTCAGAGAACCTAAATTTGAGTTTACCAATAAATCTTCACCAGAAGAAAATTCAAGGATGAATTTTAGGAAGAAAGAGAAATTTCCAGAAAGGCAAAAAAGAGTGATGAACAAAGATGCTGGTAAAATGCATATTTACAAACTAATGTTGATCCTTTAAAAATAACAATACTAATAAGTCCGTATTTGTGGGGAAAAACAAAATAGGACAAAAATACTGAACAAAAACAACATACAAATTATCTGTGTGTGACTAGAGTCCAAATATTCTGTCCATCTTATATTATTTGGGAGAAAGGTAAGGATATTGATTAACTTTAATCTATAAAAATATGCACCTTAAATCATCCAGGGGTAATCATTAAAACAAGAGGAGGGATGAGAGGAAGAGCAGAACAATCATTAGATTGGAAGAAATCTACCATCAATAGATTTACAATCAAGGTTCAGTAGAAAATGAAGACTAAGATGGTAAAAATAAATTGAAGCTTATCCTTCAATCCTAACAAAAAAAAAATTGATCATACTCTAGATACAAGATAAAGAATGTCATACTGGATTTAAAATAAGTAAAATCATGCTGTTAAATGAGACATAAGGACATTGAAAGAAGGTGCAGAGTCAGAAGGTAGAAAAGCTGTTTATTGCATAATGACTAAAGATAAACTTTACTGGGAAGTAATTCTAAACTTGTATATACTTAGCAGCACAAAACCACAATATTTTAATCAAAATGACAAGTCTACAAGGAGACAGTGCAAATCCATCACTATAGTACAAGATTTTGACACAACACTCTCAGTAAGTTTTGAAAAGTGAAAGAAACAATTCTAGAGGCTGAGAAGGCCCAGAACAAGGTACTAGAAATTTTGATGTCTAGTGATGGCCCATTCCTCAGAGATGGTGATGTCTGGGTATGTCCTCTCAAGGTAGAAGGGGTGACCATGCTCCTTCAGGCTTCTTTTTTAAGGGCCCTAATCCTATTTATGGGGGAGGAGGAGCCCTCATGACCTACTGACCTCTTGTAAGGCCCCACCTTAGAATCTTACACTATTGCATTGGACTTAGGAATCCACATATGAATTTGGTGGGACACAAACATTTAGACCATAGAACCAGGGATCAGGAAATAACAACTGCTATTGTCACAACTATCTCCACATCACCAAAAAGCTAGAGACTAGATATGAGAACTCTGAATTCAGTACTACCACCATTAAAACTAACTGTGAACACTCAAGAAAACAGAGAGACTAGACATGGGAATAGTGCTGAAGAAAAATATTCCATGACCTTGCTTGTTAACAGGAAGATGTTTAATTCTGTGACACCTTTCAAATTATGTGTACATCCAGTGGAAGGTACATCCAGTGGAAGAAACTAACTCACATTCAGTACTGCAGCTGCAAGGGAGTCTGACATACAAAGTTTTTAGCCTTTCAGCCTCTATAATACTTCTGTAGTATAGAAAGAAATTTATCATGAATGGTAAGGCCAATTTACCATATCTACCACAATTCATGGGTCAAGAGAAAAAGTTTCAATGTAAATTAAAAAAATTTTAAAGTTGAACAATAAGACATGACCGATCCAAATTAGTGAGGTACAGCTAAAATATTACTCAAAAAATTGGTAGCTTAAATGTTTATCAGAAAAGAAAGGCTCAAAATCAATCAGCTGAGATCTCAACTTTAAAAATTTTAGGATCAACCTAGCATATCATACTGAAAGAAAATAGCAATTAGAAATAATGAGATCAGTATTATTGGCATGGAAAATACTGATGCAATAGAGAAGATAAACTAAACCAAGAACTGGTTCATAGAAAAGACAAGTAAAATAGCCTTCAGGTAACATTATCTCATAAAAAAAGAGAAAAGAGGCTCAGCGCTTACAGCTCAGTGGCTAGGGCATCAACCACATACACTGGAGCTGGCGGGTTGGAATCCAGCCTGGGCCAACTACAACCGAAAAATAGCCAAGTGTTGTGGCAGGTGCCTGTAGTCTTAGCTACTTGGGAGGCTAAGGCAAGAGAATTGCTTAAGCTCAAGAGTTTGAGGTTGCTATGAGCTGTGATGTCACAACACTCTACCGAGGGCCACATAGTGAGACTCTGTCTCAAAAAAAAAGAGAAAAGAGAAAAGATATAAGTCACAATTGTAAGAATGAAAAGGGAAATAGAACTACGATGCTGTAGACATTATGATGGTAAAAGGAAATTATAAACTTTTTGACAAAAAATTTGGAGGCTTAGGTTAAATTCTTACATTCTTGGAAAAATAAAACTTACTTAAATTAATTCAAGAATAGATAGAAAAATGAATAGTTCTGTATTCCAAATAAGCTGGGTCAGTTGTTAATATCATCTCTTAAAGAAAACACCAATTTCAGAAAGTTTTATAGGTGATTCCCACCAAATTTTCAAAGAGTAGGTAATTCTGCTTATAAGAAAATGCTTTCATAGCTCTTATTTCAAGAAGAGCTGGATTTTTTAATAGAACTCTCTCTATTTTTAAATGTTGGCAATTATTTAAACATTTTTGTCAGTGCAGGCAAAACAAAATATGTCTACAGGCTGGTTTCAGCACTCAGTCTGCCAGCTTGCAACCTCTGATCTAAACTACACAAAGGAGAGCTGATCCAAGTCATAGTGCAATCAAATTGAAGGATTTAAGTCTAACATTAAGAAAATTTGCTGGGGGGAGGAGACAAGATGGCTGACTGAAGCCAGCTTTCCACAGAGGCTCCCATCCAGAAGGAGAGTTAAAGGACAGAAATTTAGCAAGTAACCTGGTAGATTTGAGCTGCACCAAGAGAGAAGGTTGAAGAACACACATTAACCCCGCTGAGGCAAGCTGTGACCACAAGGATACAAACAAAAGGTACAAAATCCATCACGAAGTGCATGGGAGTCCCCCTCTCCTGTGAGAATGGCTCGGAGTACCCCAAAAACAAACGAGCAGAGTTCAAAGTTCCTCCCACTACACTCCACAGGAGAGACCCTCTAAAAACTGAACCTACCTCCCCTAGCAGGGTGCCACGGTATTCTCCTGCCAGTCATAAAACTGGATATATTCCCTAACTGCAATTCTGAGCTCCCAGCACTCCCCTCCACTCTCACTCTGAGGTCTGAAGGCCTGTCCCCCAGGAGTCCAGATTCTTGGGTGATTTCTCAAGGGGTGTGGACAGGGCCTGGACTGTAGCTGGTCAGTGCTGATTCTACAGCACGGGAGTGAGGAGAGAATGGTCAGCTGAGAGGGAACCATGCCGGAGTGGCGGTGCCCCGAGGCGCAGACCAGCAGCTGTTTTTGGCAACAATAGGGCTCACCCCCGGATATTCTGAAGTCACACCCCCTGTCTTTCCAGGCAACCAGAGGAGGCCAGGCATCTTCTCAGGTGGCAACCACCGCAGAACAGATCTGGGATGGAAACGCAGGCCCCGTGAGTAAAGGGATTGCCTGAGGTAGTACCAGCCTGGGTGGAGCGCGGGGACTAGAAAACACACGCAGAGCTGGGAGAGTCCCAGGGCGGAGCTGACACAGAGGACCACTTGACTGAACCTAAGACACATCCAGCCTTCAGGGGATCGTCAGCCTATAGACAAAGGAAGGCAGGAGACTAGAACTGACAGCTAACAGTGCTGCAAATACAAACCTGCAAGGAGCAAAGACAGGGCCTGAGGCGCAGGTTCTGGGAACTCAAAACAGCAGAGAAATTTAGCCGGGACAGAAACAAATTCCTACAAAGTTCTGTTCTGTCCGTAACATCAATCAGGGGCGGAGCTGGAACTGAGTGAACACCCCCCAGCCTCCATCAAGCACCCGAGGTTGTCAGGCCTCACCTCCCCCAGCTGAGCAGCAGCCTGGCTGAGCAGACATAGATTTCCTTGTGATTCAGGCAAGTGAAAACCCCTGGAGTATCTGTTCACTAAAGGCAACTGGGTCACAGTCTTGCGGGGTTATCAGTGAGTGGGTGTGACACAGGTGCAAGGTGCGGAAGGAGGCATCAACCTTCCCAGACTAATCTATTTGCTGGGAGCACTGGAGCAAGTCATATTTGAGTTATCAGCAGACCCCTGCGATCTAGTTGCCAGAGACCTTTTAAACTCTCCCACCTGAGACAGGTGCTGACTGAGACAATTGGTTTGGACCTTTTGAACTGAGCCAATCACCCAACGACTGTCCAAGTGGTGCCCTGGGTGTGTGGTTGTAGGAAGGTTTGATTTTCCTTTTCCAATTGTTACCTGTGAGGAGCGGGGTGAGTTAATTGCTGGTATTTATCCACATCTGAGACTACAACCCAGAGTAATTGTTTCACTAGGGTTGGACAGAGACCAGCTGAAAACAAGACAGAACTACTTAGCCCCACCACACCAAATGGGTCCCCAGTTTCTTAGGCCGTAGCACTGTTCGGGTCATTGACAAAGCTCCAGGAGAAAAGTCAAACAGTGTAAAATAATCATGGGACAGAATCAGCAGAAAAACTCTGGTAACATAAATAACCAGAATAGATCAATGCCCCCAAGGAAAGATATGACAGATGTAACTGAAGATCCTATTCATAAACAGCTGGCAGAGATGTCAGAAATTGGATTCAGAATTTGGATTGCAAACAAGATTAATAGAATGGAGGAAAATTTGGAATTAGAAATTCGAGGAGCAATTCAAAGGTCGGAATTAGAAATTTGAGGAGAAATTCAAAAGTTGTTTCAAGAATTTAACGAATTTAGGGTGGTGCCTGTGGCTCAGTGAGTAGGGCGCCAGCCCCATATACAGAGGGTAGTGGGTTCAAACCCAGCCTTGGCCAAACTGCAACCAAAAAATAGCCGGGCGTTGTGGCAGGCACCTGTATCCCCAGCTGCTTGGGAGGCTGAGACAAGAGAATTGCGTAAGCCCAAAAGCTGGAGGTTGCTGTGAGCTGTGTGATGTCATGGCACTCTACTGAGGGCGGTCAAGTGAGACTCTGTCTCTACGAAAGAAAAAAAAAAAAAAAAAAGAATTTAATGAATTTAAAGACAAAACCACCAAAGATTTTGATGCACTGAAGCAAGAATTTGCAGCCCTCAAAGATCTGAAAAATACAGTAGAACCCCTCAGTAACAGAGTGGAACAATCAGAAGAAAGGATTTCTGACATTGAAGACAAAGCTTTTGAACACTTCCAAACTCTCAAAAAGGAAGAGAAATGGAGAGCAAAAATGGATTATTCTCTCAGAGAGCCCTGGGATAATTTAAAGAAGGCTAATATCCACCTCATTGGAATCCCTGAAAGTGATGAAGTGGCTTCACAAGGCATAGAGGCCCTTCTCCATGAAATTATGAAAGAGAATTTTCCAGACATGACAAGAGAAAGAGAATTTTCCAGACATGACAAGAGATTCTGAAATTCAGATAGCAGACAGTTTAAGAACCTAAGCACAACTCAACCCGAATAAGACATCCCCCAGGCATATCATAATTAACTTCACTAAAGTTCATATGAAGGAGAAAATTCTGAAAGTAGCCAGATGTAAGAAATACATTACCTACAAAGGGAAGAATATTATTAGAATGACTGCAGATCTCTCTGCTGAAACTTTTCAAGCCAGAAGAGGGTGGTCATCGACTTTGAATCTCCTAAAACAAAATAACTTTCAACCCCAGATTCTGTATCAAGCTAAACTGAGTTTATTTATGATGGAGAAATAAAATACTTTAATGACATTCATATGTTGAAGAAATTTGCCATAACCAAACCAGCTCATCAGGATATTCTCAGACCTATGTTCCATAATGACCAGCCCAATCCTCTACCACAAAAGTAAACTCACTTAGAAACTTTTGATCAAACTCCAAGTTCACAGTGGCGGAAGGATTAAAAATGTCCACTGGACTTTCAAAAAACTCGATACCCAAAATTTTACCAGACTCATCAATATTCTCCATTAATGTGAA
>CAUYPK010021755.1:0-17427 GCA_963574355.1 Loris lydekkerianus
GGGAGGACTCCCGTCTGCTTGGTGATGGATTTTGTACCTTTTGTTTGCATCCTTGTGGTCTCAGCTCACCTCAGTGGTGTTGATGTGTGTTCTTCAACCTTCTCTCTTGGTACAGCTCGAATCCTCCAGGTTACTTACTAAATTTCCATCTTTTAACTCTCCTTCTGAATGGGAGCCTCTGTGAAAAGCTGGCTTCAGTCCACCATCTTGTCTCCTCCTCCAGGTCATATTTTTAATCCCCTTCCCTTCCTTTCCCTTTTTCTGTTTCCTTCCTTTCCCTTTTCCCCTTTCCTTCCTTTTCTTCTTCACACTATCTCCCCAGGGTAGAGTGCTATGGCATCATAGCTCACAGCAACCTCAAACTCTTTGGCTTTAGCAATCCTCTTGCTTCAGTCTCCCAAGTAGCTGGGGCTACAGATGCCCACCACAATGCCCAGATCGTTTCTCTATTTTCATTTATTTATTTATTTTGAGACAGAATCTCACTTTGTTGCCCTCAATAGAGTGCAGTGATGGCACAGCTCACAGCTCATTCTTGGGCTCAAGAGATTCTCTTGGCTCAGCCTCCCTAGTAGCCAGGACTATAGGTGCTGGCCACAACACCCAGCTATTTTTAAAGACGAGGTCTTGATCTGGCTCAGGCTGGTCTTGAACTCGTGAGCTCAGGCGAGCCACCCACCTCGGCCTCCCAGAGTGCTAGGATTGCAGGCATGAGCCACCACCATATTTATTTATTTATTTTTTAAGGCATAGTCTCACTATGGCATAATCCACCCACCTCAGCCTCCCAGAGTTCTGGAATTACAGGTGTGAACCACCGCACCCCGCCTCCAGGTCAGTTTTTGGTAATAGATCTTAAATTTGGTCTTCACTTGTCCCTTTGCAGTGCTTAATTACTCAGGCATTCTGATTTTTAGGGGTAACAATAACATCACCAACAAAAGACTGCTCCTGTAACCAACTGTACTGAGGAGCCATTACTGATAGAGGTAATCTCAATGTAAAGGAAAAACCCTAGATTATATATCGATTTAATTAGAATATAGATTTAAAAAAAAAATAACTAGGCCCCTTTCCTGGACACAATCCATTTCCGTGTCCTTGTATCCACTCTTTAGAAACAGAGAAAAACAGTTTCTTCAGGGAGTCACAGTAGAGGTCACACTCCATTCTTCAATAGAGCTAATTCCTACTTCCCATTCCTTCTCCAATGGGCATCTTAAGACAGTAACTTGCCATAAAACATTTCACAAATTTGAACATAGAGTGGGGGAGGAGCTTTATCAGACTGGCCCTGATGGACTTTGACACTGTAAATCTTCTGGTCTCCTCTGAGAAGTCACAGGTAGGAAATGAAGCAATGCCTCTTCCTCGCTCCTCATGCAAGCTCCCGATGGAGCTCTTCCCCATCCCGGTGTGTACACCCTTGATGATAAACCATGAGATGGTAGAATTTACATCTGTGTGAAGGATGAGAACCATTTCTCACTGTGTAGCCTCCCTAGTAGACTTCCCTTCCCTCAACAGAGTGGGTACTTCTTGTCACAGACCAAGATCCATTCCTCTTTATTTAGTCTGTTTCCAGACCTTGCTCAGGAGTCCTTTAATGCTTATATATTATATATAATGCTTATTATATATATATATATAATATGCTTATTATATATATATAATATATATATAATATATATAATGCTTATATATATTAAATATATATATATATATATTAAAATATATATATATATATATATTTTTTTTTAGAGACAAAGTCTCACTTTATCGCCCTTAGTAGAGTGCCATGGCATCACAACCTCCAACTCCTGGGCTTAGGCAATTCTCTTGCCTCAGCCTCCCGAGTAGCTGGGACTACAGGCACCCCACACAATGCCTGGCTATTTTTTTGTTGTTGTTGCAGTTTGGCTGGGGCGGGGTTTATGGGGTTGGCGCCCTACCCACTGAGCCACAGTCGCTGCCCAATATATATATTTTTTAAATTAGACCCCTTATAGTGTCTTTCTAACAATACAGAGAATAATTGATGACTACTCTTTAGCTACAGGAAGTCCAGACTGATTGTTGGTTTGTTTTTACTTTGAACAAAATCAAATTGTTGGATTTTGTAAGCAGAAGATGAGCAGTTCAAAGAATTATTTTCTTTTGTCCAGAGCACACCCTAGACAGGCTGGGTTAAAGTGGTGTGTTTCAACTTTAGCCTAGGATGAAGGAGGGAAGGAGAGGGAAAGGGGAGGGAATGGGGTAGGAGGGATAGTGGGGGACAGTAGGGGGACCACACCTATGGAGCACATTGCAAGTACAAATGTCCTAATGCTATAATTAGGTAAATGAGGTGAAAGCTATGTTGATTAGTATGATGTAAGCACTCCAATTTGTACAAATAATCAACACATTGAAAATGGCATAAATGTATTTATGATCTATGTACAAAAGACTTAATAAAAAAAGAAAAATACATCATTATACGTGATCAAATAAGATAAGAATGACACGATTCTTATTTTGAAAGCTGATTGTCTTTCCTGCTTGTATTCAATTAAATCATGATTAATTTTTCTCTAAGTAATAAGAATAAAGATAAATATGAAGAAAAAATAAAGTGGTGTGTTTTTCTGTGTATAATCTCTATATAGTTTATGAAGGCCATGCATTGTGTCCACTCCCCCCCACACACACACACAGGAAGAAAACAATCTAAGGGAAAATGTACCACATACCTACACAATAGTCGAATGTACACCAAGAACCTGTTGCCTGCCCACCACTGTGCACTATCGCTTTCACCACATCAGACCACTTGACAGGTGGTCAGTACACATGGCCCCAGCCTTTAATGCCAAGTGTTCACTTTTCAAAGCATTTTGATAGATTTATCTTTAAGACTAGATTCCCTACCACAGTGTTTTCCAACCTTTGTTTTTCTCATGGCACACTTGAACATATAGTTGAACTTCCATGGCACACTTAAATTATGTTAATCCAAAAAAAGAGTAAAATAAAGAATATACTTACTGTGCTTTTAACTTCTTTTGAAAATAATTTATTTAATGATCTTTAAAAATTTTCATGTCATACCTAAGATACTCTCATGAGATACTAGTTGAAAATTACTGCCCTATAGTGACTTAATCCTGAAAGAAAGCAAAACATGCATCGTCCCCTGTCTCTTGAAAAAGTTCCCAGCCTTACCAGCTTCTGAGTAGTAACTGATAGAACTGGGTTCCCTCCCATTTTCTTACTTTATATAATTGTCTTGGAACTGTCAAGGTGATATCAAGGGTGGAGAAATGTTAAAACAACAATATAAGTGATGGTATAATTAGCCAACATTCAATAAGGTAGCAGAGACAGCTGAAAACCTGGTTGAAGCTGGTTCTTGCCTGTTGTCAGCCCCTCTAAGATAATCTGTTTAAGCATTGTTTATTTTAATACCTGCACCTGATCTTCAAGTTCTGGCATCCGGTCTCAGCCCTGACTCAGTCCCCTACTGTAACACTGGCATATGCACTTATTTTACTGAGAATCTCAGAAAACATGACTGTAAAATTAATTTTAAACTAACTCAAGAATTTAAAAGTAATATAAAAACCTGATCAAATCTAATTTGGACAATGGCACAATGAAAATATACACTTGGCCACAGCCTAGTAACTACTTGGTTGTAGATCTGAAAGAAGGGAATTTCGTGAGTAGTTGGCTTTCCTGAAAGTACCAGCTGTGCTGGAGCGACACCTTCTGGCACACGTGGAGTACTGCATGAAGACTGGCTCCCTTTTGAGGATGCCCTTGCTGGGGTTAGCCTTTGATCAAGAGAACTCAACTCTGCTGACCAACAGGGTCATAGGTAGGTGAGAGTGTTGGCTACCGAGTTAATGATTTCTGGCCTTTTAGAAAGAAGCGAAGCAGCCGTAAGTGCACACATCATCTAGCATTGTAGGAAGTACTGGCCTTCCCCGTTCACTCTATGTTCCACAGAAGACTTTATAGGACCAAAAATTCAGTGGAATACTTGCAACAATGATCAACCTAGAATCCACTGGTAAAGAGCATTTCAGCTCATATTCTGCTGGATTCCCATGCAGTAGGAGGAAAAATCCCCAAAACATAAAAGTGGGATTCCTAACTTCAGAGACAGAGTGGTGTATGGCTATTAGTTTGCTAGGCCTGGTATTACAAAATACCACACACTGTGGCTTAAATAATAGAAATGCATTGTCTCCCAGTTCTGGAGATTAGAAGCTGGAGACCAAGGTGTCTACAGAGTTCGTTCTTTCAGAGGGTTCTTCAGCAGAATCCATTCCAGATCTGTCTGCTAGCTTCTAGTGGTTTGGGGGAAATCCTTAGTGTTGTTGGCTTGTAGATGCATCATCCAGATTTCTTCCTTCTTGTTTAGATGGTGTTCTCCCTGTATGTCTCCTCTCATGTCATTCTTTTATAAGGACACCAATCACATTGGATTGGGGGCCCACCTACTCCAGTCTGACCTTCTCTTACCTAATTATGTATGGAATGACCCCATTTCTGAATAGGAAATTCAGAAGCATGAGGGGTTATGACATCCACATATGAATTTTGAGGGAGACACGATTCAGCCCATAACATTAAGGAAATATTTTATCTCTTAATATTTTCTCTGAAAAGTAATAGCTGTGTATGAAAAATATGCATGTACTTATTCTAATAGGTTCTGTGCTTAAAGAACAAGTATGCTACCAGGTCATCCTGGAGAAAATGCTGAGCAGCAAATTAGGACACAAGCACACAGTGGACCTCAACAGCTAGAGCGGCACTGATCCTTGCCTGGTCCCTGCAGTGTGAGCTGAGCACACCATCACTGATGGCCTTGTTAAGTCCCTGGGACTTCTCCAGATTGACTTGGGCTTGGGGGGAAATGACAGGGATGAGAATGGACCTAGGATTTATGACTGTTAATAGGGGTAGGGCTGCCTGCCTGAGAGATGGTTGAGATTGATCTGAAAATACCATGCATTAGGCCCTTTGAAGTGGGGGACATATAGGAGAAGACAACTTTTTATGAAGGGCTCTAGCCTCTGATGTTATTCCTATAGAAGTCTGGCAAAGTCCCAATTAGAAAGTATTATGGCCCTTTTCCCATTATATAAATCCCTTTGAAAACTTCCTTAACCTTTCAGGGAAACAAACAAACAAACAAACCATTTATATATCCTTGACACAGGGTTCTTCCACTCAGGGCTAGTCAGAGACCCCATAGGCTCAAGGAAGTTCAGGTCCAGACCCCATCTCTAGGCACAAACAGGTCCTCTGCAGACTGCATTTTCTTGACACCCTCATAAAAAAGCAGCCTGACTGGTATGTCATCTAGGCTGCCTCCCAGAACACACCTACTGGGGGTGGTGCCTGTGGCTCAAAGGAGTAGGGTGCCGGCCCCATATGTTGGAAGTGGTGGGTTCAAACCCAGCCCCGGCCAAAAAAAAAAAAAAAAAGAACACACCTACTGCTTCTCCCAGAACAGAGAAGCATGCTTCAGGTGAGACCATATTTCTCTGCACTACAGCAGTTTTAAAATTAACTTCTGCCCAAGGCCCTGGCACCACATGGTTATGACATAGGCCAGAAATGCATTCAATCTCTTCAAAACCCCCTGCCCACAGAATAGGAAAAGTAGAATACAGACTCCTAGACAGAAGGCCCGAACAGGCTGACCACAAGGGCTCCCCCCTTTTACTTATCTATGACTATGAAGGTAAGATATTGTGAGGCTATAGATAGACAATTTTTTTCTTTTTCTTTCTTTCTTTCTTTTTTTTAAAAATTGAGACAGAGTCTTACTATGTTGCCTAGCCTGGTCTTGAACTCTTGAACTTAAGCAATTCTCCCACCTCAACCAGGTAGACATTTTTAAAGGCAAAAGATATGAATTAAATCAAGACCACTCTGGAAAAAACAGGTACTGTAATTCAGCTAGGCTTCAAAGCAACCAGAATATACTGTGGTTGAGAGCATAAAGTAATCATTCAGAGTCCAATAAATGACCTAGATGATACTTTGCCCCCAGCAGATGGGGAAAATTAATTTGCCCTAATGAAATGTAAACTTGGCTGCACAGTGGAACCAGCTGGGGAGCTTGACAACAAACAAACAACAAAAAAGAAGGCCCTGAAACCTGGTCCTGCCAGTGGTTTGGAAATAATTGACTTGTCATATGTTCATATGACCTGAGCATTGATATTTTTGAAAGTTCCCCAGGTGATTTTAATGTGCTTCAACTTTAAGGTGACTCAGCCACTCTGCCTCTGCTTCTTCTGACCTTTGAGGCTGTTAGTCAACTTCTTCACCTGGCACTGGGTGGGACAGGACAGCTGCTCATTACTCAAGCATCTGCTGCCTACATTCTCATGATGTATTTTACCTGTTACTCCCACTGCCAGCTAAATGACCCTCCTCTGAATCTTGGTTTCACACGTGAAAAAGATAATATCTAATTAGTCTACTTCAGTACTCTTTATCCCCATTGGACAAAACTCTCTTATTAAGCCAATTCCTCAGCTACCTGGCATTCACCCTCCTGTGGCTCAGTAAGGTCTTTTGATGAGGATGGGTCACGAAGAGCAAAGTATAGTAACTACATGGACTTAACACCTTAGAAAGAGACAGTAAGTGTAATGTCAGATTTAGCAAATAAAAATACAAGATGCCCAGTGAAATTTGAATGTTAAATACAATGAATAATTTTTTTTAATAAAAGCATGTTTCATGTGGTATTTGGAATATACTTATACTAAAAATATACTTACACTCAAATAGTTCATAGGATGCAGCTATACTAAAACATTTATTCATTATTTTTCTGAAATTCAAATTTAACTAGGTATCCTGTGTTTTATCTAGTATCCCTAAATAGGTGGGGCCTTGATAGCTGTGGCTTGGCCTATCCATTCTACCCAGTGGTACTATGTATGCTGGTAAGTGTTAAACATCCAACTTTCTGGGAAAACAGAAATATAACACCTAAAAACCTTGATTTGAAGTGTTTGCTGGTTTCCATGATATAAGTAATACTGTCATTGTGGCTGATTTAAAGCTGCCAGGATGATGTCACTAAACATAGCATTGGGAAGAGGTGCTCGGTAGCACATCATTTTATACCATACGTACGATATGGGGGCTAGAGTTCTGGGCTTGAAGTTACACTAAGTAACTTCAAGAGTATAGGTAGTAGTAAAATGTAATGAAAGGACTAAGAAGTGATGAGAGGGAAGTGAGGCAGCCAGCCCAGCAGGAATCAGGTAGGATACCATCATGAACTCCTATAATCCTAGCCACAGGAGGACCAGTAGGCAGCTGCCCGGAGTCCACGTGATGGCATTGCCCTGGAGAGGGACTCGCATTAGGTCCCACACACCTCCTGAGACTCAAGTAGCTACAGTATGGTACCAGTTTGAAAGCCTCCCCCCACCCCCAACCAACCAAACTGTATTCTGGCCTAGGGCCCATAAGCCCCTATTTCTCCTCATCCCTGCATCCTGGCTAACAACCCCCTGCATCCACCCAGAGGGCTGCTGCAGTGCAATGCTTGTTAGACTCAGTGGTGTGGTAGGAAGCCCAGAACTCTAGCCCACATATTATCTTGGAAATGGGAGGTGCCATGCATCAGGGAGGCACACCCAGGACAAAGGGAGATGAAGTCTATGCTTGCCAGAGCCTGAGAGTCACTTGCATGGGATCACTGGCACTGACAGCAAGCCTCCCTCCATGTAGCAGCAAGGCTGTAGTGTACCCATATACTTCCTGAGGACAAGCTCTCCCCTCCACCCCGCTGCTGCTGCTGCCACCACCCAAACATATCACATACCTCTGCACACCATGGCTCTGTCCTGCCATCCACAGCCTGCGCATGTTCATACCACCTGGGGGCCTGAGGACAGACCTCCCCATCCTGGCACTCCCCCCTACCCAATGCCAAATCACCCAGCCCTGTTGGCCACCTAGAGTGCACATGTGTACCATCAGAGAGCCTAGCAGGAGAGTGCCACAAGTGCCCAAGCACAGTTTAGAGGCTTGGGGGCTGCCTTGCCCCATCCACCAATAAAGGCATCTGTACACTCTTCCTAAAGGCCAGAAAATGGACCTACTCAGCCCACCACCACTACTACTGCCAGTACTCATCCACACACGCTACCTAGAGGCCTATGCACTGGCCTGCCAAGCCTGCTTCAGCCACTGCTAACATCAGCACATGCTGATTAGAAGCCCAAAAGTTGTCTCACCACTACTACTGTTATCACCTACTGCTATCACCCATGCATGCTGCCAAGAGGCCTGAGCACCCACCCTGCCTCTAGTCCAATGCTGCCACTTATGTCTTATTCTTTAGGCCCAAGAATCAGCCTTCCTGGACCCACTAACACTGGTACTAGCATATGCCACCCAGCCACCTAGGGAGAGGCACACTCAGCCCACCACTGCCATCACTGGTGACAAAGATTAGGCCACCTGGTGTCTTCATACCAGGAAGAGGTTTACCACAGCCTCCACAAACAACTGTACTTTAAGCCACTGATGAAATCACAGACATGACTGATGTCATTTACAGGTGAAGAAATCATATAAGCTCTACTGCACTCACCCAAAATCAAAACTAATGTGCCTTACCCAACTAATACACAGATACTTCTACAGGAAAATTATTTCCCTGCAATAGCTAATCCAAAAAATTGAAACAAGTATCTGTTATACCAGATGCACAGATATCAACGTAAGGACATAAGAAACATGAAAAAAGCAAGAAAATATGACACCTCCAAAGAAACACAATATTCTCTAGCAATAGAAAAGAATTTAGAAAAACAATTTAGGATGTGAATGAGAAACTTGTCAAAGAGATATGTAATAAAAAGGAAATAGAGATCTTAAAACAGAATTCAATGAATGAAATTTAAAAAGGAAAATCAAGAGCTTTAACATACTAGATTAAGCTAAAGAAAGAATTTTAAAATTTGAAGACAGGTCATTTGAACTGTGGGTATTCCAGAAAGTAAAGACAAGGGTAAAGGCGTATAAAATCTATTTAATGAAGTAACAGCTGGAAAATTCCCTAGTATAGCAAGAGATTTTAGATATCTAGAAACAGGAAGCTCAGAGATACCCCAAAAAGCACAACCCAAAAGATCTTCTCCAAAGCACATTATAGTTAAATTGCCAGAAGTCAAAGACAAAGGGAAAATTCTAAGAACAGTAAGAGAAAAGTATCTAGTCACATATAAACCCATCAGATTAATATCAGATTTCTCAGAAGAATCCTGTAGGCTAGAAGAGAATGGGATGATATATTCAAAGTGCTGGAAGACAATAACTGCCACCTAAAAATAGTATACCCAGGATTATTATCTTTCACCAATGAAGAAGAAGAAATAAAGTCTTTCCTAGACAAGGAAAAACTGAGGGAATTTATCATCACTAGATCAACACTGTAAGAAATGCTTTAGGGAATCATACATCTGGAAGTGAAAGGACAATATCTACCAGCATGAAAACACAAAAATATAAAACTCACTGGTGGACGAAACATACATATGAGGAAGAGAAAGGACTCATATTTTACCAGTACAGTAAACCACAATCTCAAATGAAGAACAATAAGAGAGAGATAAAGGAAGAAAGGACACACACACACACACACTCACACACACACACACAAAAAAAACAACAAAAAAACAAGAAAACAATTAACAAAATGATAGAAATAAGTCTTCACACATCAACAATAACCTTGCATGTAAACAGATTAAAATTTCCATTTAAAAGATATAGACTAGGTGAATGGATTAAAAAACAACATAAAACCCTAAAGACTCTCTCCCCAAAAACCTTTTAAAGCTACATAACTTGAATAAAGTTGTAAGCTGAACTATATCCTATCTACAAGAAACTCACTTTACCTGTGAAGGCACATATAGACCAAAAGAAAGGAATGAAAAAGATATTTCATGGAAATGGAAAAGCAAGAAAAAATGCTATATTTTTATTAAATAAAACAGACTTTAATTCAAAAATAGTAATAAGAGGTCATTATATAATGATAAAGGGATCAATTCATCAAGAAGGTATATTTAAATATATATGAACATAACACCTAAAAACTCAGATATACAAAGCAAATAACATTAGCTCTAAGGGACAGATTCAATACTATAATAGTTGGGTACTTTAATATCCTGGCCTCAGCATTATACAGCTGAGACCAGCAGTTCTCAACCTGTGGCGCGCGACCCCTTTCTAACAATGAAAATACATCTGCATATCAGATATTTACATTTTGATTCATAACAGTAGCAAAATTACAGTTATGAAGTAGCAATGAAATGATTTTATGGTTGGAGGTCACCACATGAGAAATGATATTAAAGGGTTGCAGCATTAGGAGGTCTTAGGAAGGTTGAGAAACACTGATCTAGACGGAAAATCAACAAAGAAACATTGGATTTAAACTGTACTTTGGATCAAATGGACTTTACAGATATTTATAGAACATTTTATCCAACAGCTGCAGAGTACACGTTCTTCTCATCAGTATATGGAACATTCTCCAGGATAGATCACATATTAGGCAACAAAATAAAGCTCAATAAATTTTTTAAAAAAAATTGAAATTGTGTCAAGTATGGCCAGGTTTGTGGCTGTAATCACAGCACTCTGGGAGGCCAAGGCAAGGTGGCTCACTTGAGCTCACAAGTTTGAGACCAGCATGAGCAAGAGTGAGACCCCCATCTCTAAAAATAGCCATGTGTTGTGGCAGGTGCCTATAGTCCCAGCTACTTGGAAGGCTAAAGCAAGAGAATCACTTGAGCCCAGGAGTTTAAGGTTGCTGTAAGCTATGACACCATAAGCACTCTACCAAGGGTGACATAGTGAGACTCTGTCTCAAAAAAAAAAAAAAAAAAAAGGAGAGAGGGAAAAAAAAAGAAATTCTGTCAAGTGCCCTTTCAGACCACAAAGGAATAAAAATAAAAATAAAAATAAAAATAAGATGTATTTTGGAAACTACAAATACATGAAAGTCAAATAATATGTTTCTGAATGACTTGTTGGGTCAAAAAAGAAACTAAGAAGGAAAAACTATAGGTTATAGCAAAAACAGTGCTATAGAGGGAAGTTTGTAGCAATAAATGCCTACCTTGAAAAAGTAGAAATATTTCAAATAAACAACCTAACAATACACCCCAAGAACCATAAAATCAAGAATAAACCAAACCCAAGATTATCAGAAGGAAAAAAGTAATAAAGATCATAAAAGAAATAAACAAGTTAAAGACTTAAAAAAACCCAAAGGATCAGGCAGCACCTATGGCTCAAAGGAGTAGGGCGCTGGCTCCATATGCCAGAGGTGGCAGGTTCAAATCCAGTGCTGGTCTCATAAACTGAAAAACAACAACAACAAAAACAAAACAAACCCCCCCCACAACAACAACAAAAAAACAAAGGATTAATGAAATGAAAAGTTAACTTTTTGAAAAGATTTTTAAAAATGAGCTAGACTAGCCAAGAAAAAAACAAAGAAGATCCAAATGAACAAAATTAGAAGTGAAAAAGGGGACATTACAAACTAGTACCATAGAAATACAAATGATCCTCAGAGACTGTTATGAACAACTATGTGCTACAAACTGAAAAACCTACAGGAAGTAAATGAATTCCTGAGCAAATACAACCTACCAAGACTTCCTTCTAATCAGAAAGAAATAGAAAACCTGAACAGGGGATTCTGGGAAGATGGCTGACTGGTAGCAATGCTCAGCAGAGGCTCCTGAGCAGAGGAAGAAAAACTGGACCGAATCTATGAAGCTAAAGATGGGGAGCTGAGCCAAGAAAGAAGTTTGATAAGCTGTAACTCCAAGGAAGAGCATTCAAGAAAACAAATTACAGGTACAAAGCCTATCAACTAGAGGACGGAGACCCCTTCCCTAACCAGGGGGCCTGCCTCAGGCTATCTGCAAATGAGCAGGGGGGAAAAAAAACCTCTCATTTTAACTTGCTGGAGAGAGCCACTAAACTCCAGGTCTCTTTCTCCAGGGAGATCCCACTTATGAACCTAGACACCACCCCACCAGGCATAAAATGGAACAGATATTTCCCCCCACAAGTCCAAACTCCCAGTCCATCCTTTCCCCCTCACATGGTGGTCTGAAGTTCTGCCCCCTGCAGAGCACAGAGTGTTTGGTCTTGTTCTGAGAGAAATGGGCATAGTGTGGACCGCCAACCATCAGGATGGAATCTGAGACTAACAGGGAAGAAAGAGGGTGTGAGAAGAAAGGGACACTCGGTGGGATGAGAAGCAGTCCCCTGGTTATGACTATGCCCAGCCAGTGGTAGTGTTGACCCTCGGTTCAGGCTGTGTCTGGCAGGATGGGGTGCAGAACCCCTGGCTCTAATAGCACCCACAGTGGGAGAGTGATTGTCCATGTGGACTGAGTTTGGCAGACAGGGTTGATCCACAGCCCCTGCTGGGCCTGCAAGCAGAGGCTTGATAGGCGTGGACTGTGACTTGAGAGCAAGAGCATGGTCCCCTGATTCCAACAGAACCCTCAAGCAGTGACTTACTGGGTGTGAACCAAGACCTGAGGGCTAGGGTGTGGTCCACTGTCTTCAGCAGGGCTGGTGAGCAGAGGCTTACCAGGTGAGGACTGAGACCTGCGGGTGAAGTACGGTACTCTGATTCTAACAGTCTGCAAACACAGACTTTCCAGACAGTGAACTGAGACTGGCAGGTGGGGGTGTAGTCCCCTGACTCCAACTGGTCTGGCGAGCAGAGGTTAGCTGGATGTGGACTGAGACTGATGGGTGGGGGCATGGCCCCTGGCTCCAGCTGGGCCTGTGAGCAGAGAAGTGGACAATAGTATGGACTGAGTCTGGTGGGTGGGAGTGTAGATTCCTGACTCAAATTGTGCTCTTGGAGACCCTTGAATCCCTCTCTGTTGGGCAGGGTTTGCACTGCCTGAGACAATTTAGTTGGCACCCATGTCTGGGGCTATCCACTTGGTGATATTCTGAGGTTGACCTTCGAAATTCTGTAGTGGTAAAGAACTGAAGGGTAGGGGTTGGGTGCCACAGCTGTTTGTATCTCTTCATAGTCAAGATTTAAACCTAATGTTGTGGTTTCTTAGGATAGGGTAGAGGTTGGCTGATATTAAAACAGAGCTAGCTTGCACTATCTCACCAAATAGATCCTCAGAGGCTCTGGCTAAAACTCTGAAAGGGCCCTTTGTAAGGTTGTAGAAAATAAGACACAATTATAAAACCTAGCACTTTGGTAAGGGGCTATCTCTACTACCTGGGAACCCCAATTAAATCTCACCCAACCAATTCAAATAACCAAATGGTGGAAAATAAATGTGGTGTGGACCCAACAGAAGAAATCTGGCAACATCAATAACCAGAGTAGACCAACTTCCCCCCCAAAATGACAAAGGAGATACAACTGAAGATGCCATGCATAAACAAATGGCAGCAATGTCGGAAATCAAATTCAGAATATGGATGGCAAATAAGATAAATAGAAAGAAAGAACAGATAGAAATTGATTTCCAAAGAGTAGTTCTAAAGTTGTCTCAAGAAATTAATGAATTCAAAGACCAAGTCACCAAAGATATGGACATAATGAGAAAAGAGATAGCAGAGCTCAAGGAAACAAAAACGTTAGTTGGGGAGCTCCAAAATACAGTAGAATCCCTCAGTAATAGAGTTGACCAAGCAGAAGAAAGAATCTCTGAAACTGCAGACAAAGCTTTTGAATGTTCCCAAATGCTCAAAGAGGAAGACAAATGGAGGGCAAAAACAGATCATTCCTTGAGAGAGTTGTAGGATCACTCCAAAAGATCAAAGATTCATCATATAGGAATTCCTGAAGAGGATGGTCCTAAAGGTACAGATACTCTACTCCAAGAGATTTTGGAGAAGAATTTCCCAAGCATTGCAAGAGATACATAACTTCAGATAGCAGACAGTTTCAGAACCCCAGCAAGACTCAATCCAAATAAAGCATCTCCTAGACACATTGCGATTAACTTTGCCAAAGTTAAGACAAAGGAGAAAATTCTGCAAGCAGTCAGACATAAGAAAAGCATCACCTACAAAGGGAGAAATATCAGAATGACTGCAGATCTCTCAGCCAAAATGTTTCAAGCCAGAAGAAGATGGTCATCAACCTTCAGTCTCCTAAAACAAAATAACTTCCAGCCCAGGATCCTCTATACAGCTAAACTGAGTTTCATTTTTGATGAAGAAATCAAATGCTTTAATGACATAGGCATGTTGAAAAAATTTTCCATAACTAAACCAGCCCTCCAGGATATTCTCAGACCCATCCTCCACAATGACAAGCACAATGCTCTACCTCCAAAGTAAACTCACCCAGAAATTCTTAAACAAAACCCAACTTCCACAGGGGTGAAAGTATTAAAAATGTCCATTGGATATCCAAAAATCATGACACCCAAAATACAACCAGGCTCATCAATTCTCTCAATTAATATGAATGGTTTAAATTGTCCTCTAAAGAGGCACAGGCTGGATGACTGGATATGTAAACTCAGACTAGATATCTGTTATATATAAGAATCTCATCTCACCTTAAAGGATAAAAATAGACTCAGGGTGAAAGGATGGACTTGTGTAAGATAGGCAAATGCAAACCAGAAAAAAAATCAGGGGGTGCAATTTTACTTGCAGATACAATTGGCTTTAAACTAACAAAGATAAAGATAAGGAAGGACAGTCACTACATGTTTGTCAAGAGAAACACCAAACATGAAGAGATTTCAATAATTAACATTTATGTACCCTACCAAAATGCTCCTCAATCCATAAAGCAGACCCTAATGCATATGAACAACTTGATATCTTCCTGCACTATAATAGTTGGAGATTTTAACACCCCTTTGACAGTTTTGGATAGTTTCTCCAGGAAGAAACTAAACAAAGAAATATTAGAGTTAAATCTGACCCTAGAACAAATGGACTTTACAGACCTCTATAGAACATTTCACCCTAATACAACTGAATATACATTCTTCTCATCAGCCCACGGGTTATCCTCCAAAATAGATCATATCGTAGGACACAAGTCTAACCTCAACAAATTTAAAAGTGTAGAAATTATTCCTTGTATCTTCTCAGACCACCATGAAATAAAAGTTGAATTCAACAGTAATGGGAATCTTCATACTCAAAGTCATGGAAACTAAATAATCTTAGGCTGAATGATAGCTGGGTCAAAGACAAGATTAAGAAGGAAATCACCACATTTTTGGAACAAAATAATAATGAAGACACAAATGATCAAAACTTGTGGGATACTGTACAGGCAGTCCTAAGAGGGAAATTTATAGCATTGGAAGCCTTCATCAAGAAAACAGAAAGAGAAGAAGCCAAAAACTTAATGGATCATCTCAAGCAACTGGAAAAGTAAGAACATTGCAACCCCAAACCCAGCAGAAGAAAAGAAATAACCAAAATTAGGACAGGATTAAATGAAATTGAAAACAAAAGAATCATTCTGAAGATCAATGAAACAAAAAGTTGGTTTTTTGAAAAGATTAACAAAATTGATAAACCTTTGGCCAACTAATCAGAAATAGAAAAGTAAAATCTCTAATATCATCTATCAAAAATTATATAAATAACAACAGACCCTTCAGAAATTCAAAAATTCTTAGTGATTACTACAAAAATATCTATTCCCAGAAATGTAAAAATCTGAAGGAAATGGACCAATACTTCGAAGCACGCCACCTTCTTAGACTCAACCAGAAAGAATTAGAAATCATGAATAGGCCTATATTAACTACTAAAATAGCATCAACAATACACAATCTCCCTAAAAGAAAAAGGCCACATCCGACTTTTCGGCTTCACATCTGAATTCTATCAAACCTTTCAGGAGCAACTAGTACCTATATTATACAATGTTTTCCAAAGCATAGAAAAAGAAGAAATACTTCCCAACACATTCTATGAAGTAAATATCACCCTGATCTCCAAACCAGGAAAGGAAGAAAATTATAGACCAATATCATTAATGAATATCGATGCAAAAATATTCAATAAGATCTTAGCAAACAGAATTCAACACCACATCAAAAAAATTATACACCGTCTGCGGTGGCAGCCACTTGGAAAGGATTGAGGGGAGTGCCTTCTTCTCAGGGAAAGCAGTTGCTCAAGACAGCAGAAAAGCTGGGTGTCTTTGTTCCTGGGAGAGCCACATATCCCATCTATCTAACAAATGAAATACAAGGGCTAAAGACCAATTAAGAAAACTAAATCAAAAATAGTGGCTGAGTAACAGCTTTCCTGCAACTGGGCACAACGAGTCTGGGGAGACAGGACTCCAGGCATCTCTGGCCAGTGGGATCTGCCTATAATCATCCCTTTGAGGATACAGGGAGACAGCAAGGGACTTCTGGACCCAAGAGGAGGACAAGAACAGTGGAGAACTGGCAAGTGATTGCATGTGTTTGATTAACCTAATCACCCCAGCAACCCTGAGTACAAGCAGCAGTGAGACTGCTAATCGGAAGGGCCTTACCTGTGACCTGTTTTGGTGTTCTTGGAATTGGCACTCAGTTGAACTGCCTTGGGGAGAGCTTGAGCAGGAGTGTGGAGAACTTGGGCATTTTCTGGGGCTCTAGACTAAGCCACTGAGCTGGGCGCAGGAAGCCATTGGGAAAGAACTGCCCCGGCAAGCTCTGCCCTCAGGGTCCCAGAGCAAGGATTGGACGGGACAAAGTAACCTAGTGACTGAGAAGCCTAAAGGCGGGGAGTGAGCTTCCTTACAGCCTTAATCCTTAAGGGCAGAGTGAGACGGTTTTGGCACACTGGAGCCTTGAGCTGTTGCCCTGGGTAGAGTGCTGTGATGTCACAGCTCATAGCAACCTCAAATTCCTGGGCTTGGCGCCACGCAGACCTCCATAAGAGCTGTGCAGCGACCCCCGACTGGTGAACTGCATCCACTGGGCCTCCACATTCCCAGACTAGAAACTGCGGGAGCCTTGCAACCCTGCACCCTCCCTCCTGTGTCCTCAACCCAAATAAGACATCCCCCAAACACATCATAATCAATTTCACTAAAGTTAATATGATGGAGAAAATTCTGAAAGCTGCCAGATGAAAGAAAACCATTATCTACAAGGGGAAGAATATTAGAATAACTGCAGATCTCTCTGTTGAAACCTTTCAAACTAGAAGAGGATGTTCATCGATTTTTAATGTCCTAAAACAAAATAACTTTCAACCTAGGATCCTGTACCCAGCTAAACTGAGCTTCAATTATGACAGAGAAATTAAATATTTCAACAACATTCACATGTTGAAGAAATTTGCCACGACTAAACCAGCTCTCCAGGACATTCTTAGACCTATCCTCCATAAAGACCA
>CAUYPK010021758.1:0-12231 GCA_963574355.1 Loris lydekkerianus
AATTGTGGTACATGTATACCATGGAATACTATGCAGCCTTAAAGAAAGATGGAGACTTTACCTCTTTCATGTTTACATGGATGGAGCTGGAACATATTCTCCTTTGCAAAGTATCCCAGGAATGGAAGAAAAAGTATCCAATGTACTCAGCCCTACTATGAAACTAAACTATAGCTTTCACATGAAGGCTATGACCCAACTATACCTCAAGACTATGAGGAAAGGACCAAGGAAGGGGAAGGGAGGGGGGAGGTTTGGGTGGAGGGAGGGTGATGGGTTGGGCCACATCTATGGTGCATATTTTTATCTATAATAAAAAAAAAAATGAATGAGAAATGCACTCTCTTCATAAGCATCTATGCCTTGATTTTTAAAATAGAATTTGAACCAAGTACTGTTTTCCCCATTTATATTGAATGGTTGCCCTTTTTGCACATATTGAGGGTGAAAAGGAATTTTCCTCCATCACTTTTCCTTGGATAATGGCAGCCAATGTTCTATAGGTTTTGTGAAGTCTTGTGTATATTCTGAATCAATTTTTTACAAGTGATAGGTGTTTTTTGTTTGTTTGTTTTTACAGGTTACTACAGTTCCTCCAAGTATTTTACAATTCCGAATGTCGCTACATTCTTGATTGGAGAATACTGGCCAGTCTCCCTGAGTAGTTTATTATTCCTGCATCTGTGAACTGAAGGTCGGTGACCAGAGAAGTCGGAACTCCCTGTATTGTGTATTCTAAGTATGAGCGTTGTCAGGCACAGCTATTCTCTGTCTGCGAATCATCCCTTACAGTTATTAATCCTGAGAGGGGAAAGGCCTCAAATTTTGTATAATGCCAAATCTTTACCTGTTGGAAGCCTTCCCTGATGTTTTCCTCCTTAGCTAAACGTTAAGCCCTCGTTCTAATTGACACTGTGGGTGTGTGTCTGTCCCGAAAGCCTCCAGGAAATCAGCCCAGAAAAATTACTAAATGAACATCCCTTGATGAGGCTAACTTTATTAAATAGCTATCAGTATGAATCATTTGGCAGTTTCGGAACATTAGTCTTTTTAGCTTTAAAAGAAGGATGTCTCATAAAGGAACACAGTATCCAGAAGTGGGACAAATATCTTTTAGTGACATTAAACAGTGTATTTCAAGGAAAAACAGAATTTCTGATGAAATTTCCAATGACAGTGGTAATAGAAACTGCATTGATGTCAGAGATTTTACTGAACATGGTCTTCCATCTGATGTAAAAAAGATGCCTCACAGGGGCGGCGCCTGTGGCTCAAAGGAGTTGGGCACTGGTCCCATATGCTGGAGGTGGTGGGTTCAAACCTAGCCCCAGCCAAAAACAAAACAAACAAACAAACAAAAAAAAGCAAGATGCCTGGTAAACATGGGTTTCACATGCTTGAAAGAGCCTGGATAATGGGTGCAAAAATATAGCTAGATGATTGGATAGCATGAACAATATTCAATAGCACAAGAAAGTGATTATAGTCAACAATAAGGTAGGGTGTATTTAAAAAAAAAAAAAAGAGGGGAAGGGGAGTATTTCTAACACAAAATAATAATGAATACTTGAGGTCATGGATATACCAGTGACCCTAATTTTATTAATTCCCATTACATGCCTGCATTAAAGTATCACATGGACTCTCTAATACAAGGTAGACATAAAGTTCGTGTGCAGTTTAAAATAGTTTAACACGGTAAATTGCACACAAACTTTATGGACACCCTGTCCATCTGTAAAAATTATTTTTTTTTTGATGCTAAAAAGATATCCACAGTGTGGAATGATGTGTTTGTGTGCACATCTCTTCCCATCCTTTTGAAATAATTATCCTTTCCTAGGACCAATTTTACTAAAATTACCTACAATCATTTTCCATTTTGTGGACATTTCAAAACAGTGGAATTGTCTCTGGTTCGAGGCGCTGAAAATCCCCACTGAAATACTTAGTGTTTTCTCTCCCCTTGGCCCAGCAAGGACGTGCCAAAAATCCAAAGATTTTAACAAAATATACATTCACGACGTAGTCTTGTCAAAAAATTCTACTGAGCTGCTGTTGGAGGGGAAAATCCAGGTAGGGTTAGGGTTTCCATTTTTCTCCTGGGGGTGGGATGAAACAAATGCTCATTAGACTGGGAGGAATTCTGAAAATCCATGAAGTCTTCCTTTTCAAAAATAAGTTCAGCGTGGTGCAGCTGTATTTATATATGCACGATGGATCCAGCTCTCAGGAAGAGTGGTGGGAAGTCTTATCACTCGGGTTGTCATGAGTTGTTTCTTTTTTCTTATTTTTTTTTTCCTTTTCTTAAGTCATATACACATAGATCATGAATACATTTGTGCACTTGTGGGGTACAATGTGTTGATTTTTTATACAATTTGGAATGCTTACATCAAACTAATCAACATAGCTTTCACCTCATTTACTTAATTATTGTGCTAAGACATTTATCTTCCATTGATAGATTTGACTTGTACCCTTATTCTTCTTAGTAAAGTATATCAGGAATGGGAGAAAAAGTATCCAATGTACTCAGTACTTTTATAAAACCAATTTATAATTACACTTTCTCATGAAAGGATAGATCACAACTATAGACCAGGATGAAGGACAGAAAGGGAGAGGGAAGGGAAGGGGGGGGGAGGTTTGATAGATGAAGGGTAAACTGTGTCATGAGTTATTTCAACACAATTCTTACTCAAAGATCCACTTCCCCACCTCAAAAAAGCACCTGCCACAGAGCTCGTAGCGCCACCTGCTGGGGCTCTCATGTGGTCCTTTCTGTCAAAATCCTTTTTATTTTCCAATTACAATATCAATGTACTTACTGTAGAAAAATAGAGATGCCTGTATCTATTTATAGGATGCATATTATTCACACAATATTATGATGATACCAATTAGCATGTGAAGGAATAACGGTCATTTAAACAGCTAGTCAGAGTGGGAGCTGGAAATTGCCATCGAGGCAAGTTCTGATCAAGCTTTCTCATGTATCACAAAGTATCCTGTCCCTATAACAACATTTGATTATGTTGCTGCCTTTCAAAGGCCCCTTACAAACATCATACAAAGCATTTTTTTTTTTTTTGACATTTGAACAGCTTTGTTGAATTCATTAGCAAATAATAGCTTTGTATGTTTATATATAGAGAGAGAGGCATAAAACCATTGCTGCAATTAAAATAATGAGCTTATTAATCACTCCCAAAAGTCTCCTCTTGAAATATTGCCATTCTTCCCTGCTACACACCGTTTCATCACGTCTCTGTCCCCAGAAAAGATGCTACTCTGCTCTCTGTCACCACAGACAAGGGTGCATTTTGCAGGCCTGTATATAAACGTGCTCAGAGTGCCTATTCTTTCTTTTTGTGGCTTCTTTCAGGCAGCAGAATCATTATGATGTCCATCCTTGGTGTGTGTCTCAACAGTTCATTTTTCAATTGTCCAGTATTATTGTATTACCTGTATATATCGTAACTTGTCTGTTTACCTCATGGTGGGTATTTAAATGGTCTCTACAATTTGGTTATTACAAGGAAAACTGCATTGAACATTCAAGTCTCTATGCAAACATAAAAAGCATCCTTTTTAAAAAAATAAATTTATTTCTGACAATTCTGGAGGCTGAAAGTCTTAGATCAAATCTCAGATGATTTTCTTTCTTTGTTGTTGTTTTTATAGTAGTTTTGGCAGGGGCTGGATTTGAACCCACCACCCTCAGTACATGGGACTGGCGCCCTACTCCCTGAGCCACAGGTGCCACCTTGTACAAAGCATCTTTAATAGCCTAGGAAAACATACTAAAATTACATAATAGGTTCCAGTGGTTTTCAGCAGGTGTGTCGTGAGAATAACTTGGGTGTGCTGCAAAATGTTTTAAAGAACATTAATTAAATTATATTTGAAAGAAGTTCAAAGTGCAGTAAGCATATTCTTTGTTTTATTCTCTGTCTCTTTTTTAAATCAAGGTAAGTGAAGTGTGCCATGGGATACAGGTTCAAGTGTGCCGTGAGATAAGAAATGTTGAAAACACTGAGTTAGCCTATAGACTTTTACAGATATTTTGGTGATAACTCAGTGATAGATTGGTTGTGGTTTGTGTAGGGCAGGATTTTTCCTACTATGGAGTCATATTTTGATACCATTCCTCTTAGCAGAATACTGAGTTTGTACCACTGGAGCGTCTATAGTTACGTGTGTGTATGTGCTAAAACTCCATGCTATATATTTACCCTAAGTTTTATACACACACACCCTTAGCCATACCTAATATACTTGTTCATGAGTATCAGTGGGTGTACATTATTAGCCAATATAAATCATATCTAAAGTAGAAAGCCGAAATTGTCCTTTGATTTTCTTCCAAGATAAAATAAAGAAGTAGGTTTAAAGAGATGGTAGCAAATTGACCGGGGTATGTGCAGGCACACACCTATGACTAATCGCTTTTATGTTGCTGGAACAATATTGTGAGGAGCTTGCCACGTGGGTATCCACTGATGTGTTTAATGCAGACACAAGGATGTTGGACAGCTAGCCACAGACCCCAACAATCATCTTTTTCTTGGTTAGCATAGTTGTAAATGACTTTGAAATAAACAATACCAGTGCATGCAGATGTAAAGACAACCTGATAAGTCTAACACAGTGGGATAGTATTCAGCCTTTAACAAGAAGGGAATTCTGGTGTCCGTCGTGACACAGTTGAACCTGCAGGATGTTACAGTAAATGAAGGAAGCCTGGGCCCTGAAGAGAGAGACCACACGATTCCAGTCAACTGCAGGAAAACGTGAACCTACAGAAATAAAGACCGGGAGGGCAGTTGCCAGAATGAGATGATGAAGGGAGTGGGGGAATAAGTGAAAAACATTTCACTTAGGAGGAAAAAATGGTTAGGATTTGGGGTGCTGGAACTAGCTTGATTCAATCTTTCCACACTGTGCGAATATATTATACAGTAACAGCTCTTCATGTCCCATCAATATGTGCAATAATTATTTCTCAATATACAGGAACAGTAGAAAGCTGGTGGAAGAAGTGTGCACTTCACTGTGTACTATGTCTGCAATTTGTCTATAAGTCTAAAACTACTCTAAAATAAAAACTTGGATTTTCAGAAGCATTGAAAAAGGGATGAAAGCTGTGCTTATCTAGAGATGATTCAAACACTCCAGGAAAAAAGGTAAACTTTCGGCTCAGGGCCAGTAGCTCAGCGGCTAGGGTGCCAGCCACGTACTCCTGAGCTGGTGGGTGCGAATCCAGCCTGGGCCCGCCAAACAACAATGACGGCTGCAACCCAAAAAACAGCCAGGCGTTGTGGCAGGTGCCTGTACTCCAAGCTGCTTGGAACTCTGAGGCAAGAGAATCTCTTGAGCCCAGGAGTTAGAGGTTGCTGTGAGCTGTGATGCCACGGCGCTCTATCCAGGGTGACAACGTGAAACTCTGTCTCAAAAAAAAAAAAAAAAAAGAAAAGATAAAGTAAACTTTCGCAATAAAATATTGTAGTAGCATTTATAGGAGTAAGCCAGAATAAATACACAATAGTCTTGTTCCCAAAGAAAAGTTTGTATGTCTAGAGACCTTTTGTGGCCACAAACATTTATGAGTGTGTGTGTGGTTGTGTGTGTACAAATGTACAGGCTAGCATAAAGTTGGTGTGCGATTTAAAATTGTACATTA
Organism: Loris lydekkerianus; assembly: GCA_963574355.1. Classification (NCBI taxonomy): domain Eukaryota; kingdom Metazoa; phylum Chordata; class Mammalia; order Primates; family Lorisidae; genus Loris; species Loris lydekkerianus. The sequence goes on from CAUYPK010021758.1 coordinate 5,687, forward strand.
ACTTTATGGCCCTGTACATGTATAAACACACCGGCACATGTGAACCTACCATATAATATGCATATGATATATTTTATATAATACATGAGTATTTCACACACAGACACATATATACAGAGATGCCAATAAAATATATATACATTTTAAGGAGGAAAAAACTGTATTAAAGTTGTCATACTTAATATGCACCAGGAACATTTGTTATCTTTTATATCTGTGTCTCTTGTCATTGCAAATGTCAAACATGACTTAAGTATGACAATTTGAATACAGTTTTTTCCTTTCTTAAAATGTATATTCATTTGTTGGCACCTGCTTTGAGTGTGCTAGCCAACACAATACTACAATACTTGGATATATATCCTAATTTAGTGCTTACCATTACATATGAATGGATCTCACGGCTTCCTTAAGATGGAGTTCCTCATCCATGAAACTTAAAAAGAATTCTAGCAATTGTGTTTCAAAAAATCTCGGGAAATGGCCAAAATATGGCCTCGATTTGTCAATGTCATCTTTTCTTTTTGTGTCCTCCAAGAGACTACCAGAATGTTTAAAGGGAAAAGAGACAAAAAAAAGTGTGACGAGAAAAAAACGTTAAAAGGAGGAGGAAGTTCCTTCTCTCCACGCCAAAGTCATTCTCAAACTGAACGGAAAGATTTCTGTCTGTCTGTGTCAAGATGTGGCCGTGACAGTGACTTGGAAATTGACCAGAAATGTTGATTTTTTGCAGTTGAGCAATCCCGTCTGTGTACAGAACCTCCATTTTCTCATTAAAAAGAAAATAAAACAAAGAAAATATCGCAAAAGGGTGGATTCCGGCTGCAGCCTGCATATGGGTTAACAGACAAGTTCAGCCACCTCATCACAGGTGCCAGCATAGCTCCCAGCTGGCTTTTAAAACTTTTTGTTTTTAGTTTGGGGGAGCAATTATGAGGATGAAACTTGAGGTTTCTCTTTCCTTTCTTCAACATCACGCACGTTGTGTCTGAGATGAGGTCCTCCCCATTTCCCTGACATTCCCCTTGGTTTGGTCTCCTCTAAATATGCACAGTTGAGTGCTGTTTTGCAAACTTTCTCCTGTTCCCCTCCTGCGTGGGGGTCTTCTCCCTCTTCCAGGCGGCTCCTTTCCTCCCGGGGGATATAAACAAAGCAAGCTCTTTTATTTCCTTTTAATCTCACAAGACCTAGCTGGAAAGACGCCCACTGAGTACAGAGAAATGTTTTATTATTGCTGTTTTAATGCCGAAGCGTTGCTAAGCAGAGTTCTTCGAAGCCAGGGGGATGGAGTTATGGAGTTACACCATGTCTTTCCTTAAATAATACCTGGATGCAGATTTGAAAATTAATTATTTGAGATATTTTTTAATCAATTAATGATAAATTCTCCAATCTGTAATTTTGTTGGAGATTGTTGGGCCCTGCTGAACAAGCAGACCCTACATTCTCCCTCATTAGCAGATAAGTATATCGGTCCAGGGTAAGTTGGGTATGGATTGCTTAGTGGAAAAACATTGCCCAAGCCACCTGCCTCTGGCCCTGACCACCGGATATTTTACTATTATTTACACATGCTTTACAGGTGATGTAAACAAACCCCTTTAGCACAACACTGCAGGTCTTTCCCAAGGCAAGGGTGGATTTTTCCCAACCTTCACTTACTTATGTGTGTTCTTTGTGTGATCACACATTGATAATAAAAATACACATCACCAGGGTGGTGCCTGTGGCTTAAAGGAGTAGGGCGCCGACCCCATATGCCAGAAGTGGCGGGTTCAAACCCAGCCCCAGAAAAAAACTGCAAAAAAAAAAAAAAAAAAAAAAACACAACCCCAAATATGCTGCCTTTATTTACAAGTCCACAAAAAAAATCATTGTATCCTTTTTTCTTCAGCAGAAACGTCTTATGTGAAACTAGGGAGACCTCTGTTAAGTATCGTCAGATGAGAAACACAAGATTCATGCTCCCTGTTGTAGGCTGGAAAATAGTTTGCTCAGAGAGCTCAATCCTAACTAAGGTGTTCCAGAGGGAAAGTGCTATGAGGGGTGTATGTGTGCCCTTCCCCCCCCCCACTTGGCAGACTGCCTATTCTAAAGTTTATATCATCTTTACAAAACCGGGATGCTAGCAGCTGGCTTTGCATTTAAATCTTGCATGATAAAAATAGACATTCTGCATAAACCTATCCCATTTAGAAACTATAATTTCAGCTGACCCTTTGGTAGAGTCATCTCTGCAATAGCTTAGAGACAAATGTATATATATTTTTCTATTTTCTCTTCCTCTGTTTTTTTTTTTTTTTTTTTTTTTTTTTAGACAGAGTCTCACTGTGTCAGCCCTCGGTAGAGTGCCATGGTGTCACAGCTCACAGCAACCTTAAACTCTTGAGCTTAAGCAATTCTCTTGCCTCAGCTGGGACTACTGGCACCGGCCACAATGCCCAGCTATATTTTGTTGCAGTTGTCATTGTTGGTTAGCTGGCCCAAGCCTGGTTTAAACCTGCCAACTTCAGTATATGCAGCTGGCACCGTGACCACTGTGCTATGGGCCTTAAGCCTCTTTTTTTTGGAACAGATTTTCACTCCGTTGCCCATGGTAGAGAGAGATAGCATCAACCTAGCTCACAGCAATGCTGAACTCGGGTTTCAATCAATCCCCCTGCCTCAGCCTCCCAAGTAGCTAGGACTACAGGTGCCTGCCATAATGCCTGACTAATTTTTCTATTTTTAGTAGAAATGGGGTCTCGTTCTTGCCCAGGCTGGTCTCCATCTCCTGAGTTCAGGGGATCCTTCTATCTGTGCTTCCCAGAGTGCTGGGATTACTGGTGTGAGCCGGCACACCCAGCCTGCCTTACCATTCCAAACTGGACTTGATATTAGGAAGAAATGACAAAGTAGCACGTGCATCTCACATTCAACTCAATCCTGAGGTGATGATGCTGTTATTACAGGTCAGAATCAAATAAAGAGAAAGGGGTTTTGCCAAATGGGACGTGTAGAGGAAAGTGGAAGAATGATCAGAAGTGCAGTGAAGAAAGAGGCAGGTGTGAGCTTTTTGGAAATGGAACATTCTGGAAGACAAATCTGGTCCCGCACAAGACTCTGGGGAAGGCATGCTGAGAGGACAGGCTGGATGGGCAGCCTTGCCATCCACTTATTTCTAATTTTTTTCTCTTATCAGAATTAACAGGGTTCTTAATGCTCAATCCCCATAATTGAATAAAATAAGAGAATTAAATAAAGGGCAGGAGTAAAAATAAAATCCAGAGTTTAAAGAACAGTTGGCATGTCTGCAAACATCCAAACAGCTCTTGGTTCGTGATGAATTTTTGTGTCGATGACAACAGCTTATCTTGGGGGTTCGATGCAATGCCTGTGAAAGGAGAGTCCACCAGACCAGGGCCGTTATATCACTATTGTCATTATTATTGTTTTGTGAGAGAGACACGGTCCATTATTTTCACTTCCAGCAAACACCGTCCACAGCGTCTTTCTGATTCATTCTTGCAAGTTTCAACTCACTGGGCTTATCCATGTTGCTGGGAGGGCTTCGTTTATTTCCATCCACACAAATTTCATGTTTCTTGACTTTTGTGTATCTTAACATTTTCATAATGGCCCACGTAGTAATGCAGACAAAAAAAAAAAAAATCAGCGGGAGAAGAATTAATGGTTTAAACAGCCATTAAAACTAGGGAAACAAACCAAAAACAAAAAGTGTGTGATCTGCCGATTAATAAAGAAATGCGTTGAATTACACAAAACAGGTATGAAATTGGACGATTGTCCCGAGTTCCCTCAGCGAGGGGCTTCCCCTCTATGAAAAATAAAGCCAGGACAGACTCAAAGCATGCACTGTTTGTTAGTTAAAGGGATCACTGTTAATTATATGGTGGGTTAACGTAATGAGACACAAATTTCTCCTGCTTTGTAATAGAAAGATTTCATTATGTGTTTTCAATATTTTTCTCACGAGTGTCATTGCACGAGGAATAAACCATGTCGCAATAAGTGTGAGAATTAGTAAGAGGCTTCCTTGTACACCTCGGTACAGACGTTCGGACGAGAATCCATCCGTTCTAGAAATCCTGGCTCCGAGGTAATTGCTCTTTCTACTAAATTACTTTTCCCAGAAATGCAAGGGTTCAAAGCTCTTCAGAGGTGAATGTGAGATTTGATTTAAATGGCTCATAAATGAATGTCACATTTTCTTTGATTTTTTTTTTTTTTTTACTCTAAACACTTTCATAGATAGCATAATTTTGAAATTGCAGTTTATTTCTTCAAAATCAGAGGACTCAGAGTCATCCATTTCTCCTGTTAGCCTAACACTAAAAGAACATTTCCAGGGACCGTCTTAGACAGTAATTATTAGCTCTTGCTTAGTTTTTTGTTTTGTTTTGTTGTGTTTTTAAATGAAAGAAATGTTAATAATTTCCTCTCTGGCATACACAACTCGCCAAAAACTCACAGGCACTTTGGCATCCTTGTTTGGAAGACATGCCATGCATTCCTATTTTCCTTGGCCAGCCTGGCAATTAATTTAAAACACAAATGTTAGCCTTCCACGTTACATACTATTTTTTATATACCACTAAATTAATATAGGGGGAACCTCATAAAACATTCGTTTCTGCTTGTGCATAGCATATGGTTAATTAAGATCAGAAAACAATTCCCTAGGTAGGATATGTGAAGTTAAACCTTGTTACATCTGGAGTCCTATGTAGGTGTATAATAAAATTATGGGTAAAGAGTATAAAATGTGACCAGATATCCTGTTAAATTTATTTATTCATTTTTTTTTTTTTTTTAGGAGCAATCCAGAGTATAGACATTTAGACTTCAAAGACGGGGAGTGATAAGAAAGAAAATACTGAATATAAATGATAACTGATCTTTAGGGTGGAATCACTCTTTCTAAATAACATTTTTTCTTTCTTTTTTTTTTTTTTTTGAGATGGAATCTCCCTCTGTGGCCTGGGTTAGAGCACCGTGGCATCTCAGCTTTTCTTGGTAGCTGGGATGACAGGTACAGGCCACCACACCCAGCTAGCTTTTCTGTTTTTAGTAGAGACAGAGTCTCGCTCTTGCCCAGGCTGGTCTCCAACACCTGAGGCTCAAGAGAGCCACCTGCCTCAGCCTCCCAGAGTGCTGGGATGACATGTGTGAGCACATGGCCAATTTGTGGATTTTCTAAGCATGTATGCCGAGGGCCATTTGCTGTTTCAGAAAGAGCTGTCGTAAGTCCTTTTAAGAATAATACGGAAGGTGCATCTTACAAGGGTACATGTTAAATTTACTAAGTGTAGAATATAAATGTCTTAACACAATAACTAACAAAATGTGGTGAAGGCTACATTAACCAGTTTGATGAAAATATTTCAAATTGTATATAAAACAAGCACGTTGTACCCGATGATTGCATTCATGTACACAGCTAAGATTTAATAAAAAAAAGGGGGAAAGAATAATACTGAAAATCTGCAGAGAATATATTATGTCTGCTTCCTTAGAATACCTAGTTTTGAGGTTTTTTTTCTTTATCTTTTTTTTTTTTTTTTTTTGAACCAGGTGGCCCAGGGCATGTGAGGGCAGGTATGAAACTATCTCACAGAAGCTCTGAAAAAGGAATCAATAAACCAAAAAAACAAAAAGCAGCCATCACATCTGACTGGTGTGACCAGCACGATAATTAACAAGTCAAGGGACACCTGGCTGGCTGCATATAAATACCTCAAAGAACATCCCCATCAGAGGAAGGCACTCTGCGGTCACCAGAGGACGGGACGGAAATAGGGACACTCTATAATCATTAAAAATGACCCCAAAGCCCTTTCTGTTCCACTGCTATTTTTTTTTTTTTTTTTTTTTTAACTGAAGACAACTCTAGCTGTGGTCTGATTCTCTTACTTTGTGGCTGAAAGTGACAGCCCAATTATCCTGGCAGTGACTGACCCCAAACAAATTCATGCTCCTTTTAGCTCTCCAAAAGGCACCCCAATACTCCATCAGCCCACCTGTACCCATCTCTCACTGCACGTTCACCCTGCCTTGCAGTAAGTTCCTAAACTCAACCCTGAAGACACATGTTCTGATACATACAACTATCAAAGTATAACTTCCTTCCTTCCTTCCTTCCATCCTTCCTTCCTTTTCCTTTTCCTTTTCCTTTTCCTTCCTTCCTTCCTTCCTTCCTTCCTTCTCTCTCTCTCTCCTTTCTTCCCTCTTTCTTTCTTTCTCTCTCTCTCTCTCCCTCTCTCTCCTTTCTTCCCCCTTCCCTCCCTCCTTCCCTCCCTCCCTTCCTTCCTTCCTTCCTTCTCTGTCTCTCCTTTCTTCCCCCTTCCCTTCCTTCCTTCCTTCCTTCCTTCCGTCCTTCCTTCCTTCCTTCCTTCCTTCCTTCTCTCTCTCTCTCTCCTTTCTTCCCTCTTTCTTTCTCTCTCTCTCTCTCTCTCCCTCTCTCTCCGGTCTTCCCCCAGCCCAGGCCCCCCCACGCCCCCCCCCCCCCAGCGGCGGACGGGGCACCAGCCTCCTCTCCCGCGGTC
>CAUYPK010021759.1:0-11552 GCA_963574355.1 Loris lydekkerianus
TTTTGTTTTAGGAGATTAAAAGTCGATGACCATCCTCTTCTAGCTTGAAAGGTTTCAGCAGAGAGATCTGCAGTTATTCTAATATTCTTCCCCTTGTAGGTGATGATTTTCTTTCTTCTGGCTGCTTTCAGAATTTTCTCCTTCATATTAACTTTAGCGAAGTTGATTATGATGTGTCTGGGAGATGTCTTATTCAGGTTGAGTCAGGCTGGAGTTCTGAAACTGTCTGCTATCTGAATTTCAGAATCTCTTGGCATGTCTGGAAAGTTCTCATTCATAATCTTATGGAGAAGAGACTCTGTGCCTTGTGAAGCCACTTCATCACTTTCGGGGATCCCTATAAGACACCACTTCAGCACTTTTGGGGATCCTTATAGGACGAATATTGGTTTTCTTCAATTATCCCAGAGCTCTCTGAGATTGTGATCTGTTTTTGCCCTCCATTTCTCTTCCTCTTTGAGAATTTGGGAGTGTTCAAAAGCTTTGTCTTCAATGTCAGAAATCCTTTCTTCTGCTTGCTCCATTCTGTTACTGAGGGATTCTACTGTGTTTCTCAGATCTTTGAGGGTTGCAACTTCTTATCTCAATGTGTCAAAATCTTTGGTCATTTGGTCTTTGAATTCGTTGAATTCTTGAGACATCTTTTGGGTTACTGCTTGGAATTATAATTCGATCTTATTTGCTATCCAGATTCTAAATTCGATTTCTGACATCTCATTTTTTTGTGCATGGGATCTTGTGCTGTGTCTGCCCCATTGATCCTTAGGGGAGTTGATCTACTCCGATTATTCATATTGCCAGAATATTTCCTTTGATTTCATCTCTTGAATGTTTTTCACAGTTGCCTCTGGCCATCCTGAGTTGGGGTGGTGTCTCTCCGAGATTAGACCCACTCTATTGTTGCTGGATCTTTATAGGGAGTGACCCTGTGTAGCTCTTCTGGGGCTGCCCCAGCCAGGGAGTTCTGGTTGTGGGAGCAGCTCCAAAGTGTGACACCCCTGGATCTAGCAACAGGGCAGGGGGTGTGTGCACACAGTTCTGGGAGTGCCTGGTACCCAGTGACTTTGGCACAGAGGGCCCAAGGCTCCATCAGTCTCTGGCCAGGAGAAGGGCTCCACGCAGAGGCAGGGAGGGCTCCGGAGGGCACGGGACTGCCAGAGTCCCTGGCCAGACAAGTGGGCGGTGTGGAGCCAGGGAGGGTACAGGAGGGAGGATGTGGGGTTGCGCACTTCCGAGAGTTCCTGGTCAGGGCATGGGGAGGCTCGGCGGATGGGGTAGCGGGTCCCTGCGCAGCTCTTACTGGGGTCCAGGAGGGTGCAGCTCTTTCAGAGGTCTGTGAGGGTGCTGATCACGGGTCCGGGCGCAGCTCTTCTGGAGGACCAGGAGGATTCCGATCATGGTCCCGGCACAGCTCTTCCGGAGATCTGGGAGGGTGCTGATCGCAGGTCCTGGTGCAGCTCTTCCGGTGGTCCAGGAGGGCACTCTCCCCCACTGAATGTTTTTGATAGACTTGTCAAAGGTCAAATGATGATAAGTAGCTGGGTTCATCTCTCAGTTCTCTATTCTGTTCCATCAAGCTTCTGCTCTGTTTTTGTGCCAGTACCATGCTGTTTTGATCACTATCGATTTATAGTAGAGTCTGAAGTCTGGTAACATGATACCTCCTGATTTGTTCTTATTTCTGAGTCAAGTATTTCCTATTTGAGGTTTTTTTCTGATTACATATAAAATGAAGTACTATTTTTTTTCAAGTTCTTTAAAGTATGACAATGGTGCTTTAATTGGGATTGCATTAAATCTGTAGATTGCTTTGGGTAGTATGAACATTTTAACAATGTTGGTTCTTCTTAGCCATGAGCATGGTATGTTTTTCCATTTGTTAACATCTTCAGCTATTTCTTTTCTCAGAATTTCGTAGTTCTCCTTATACAGATCTTTCACATCCTTTGTTAGGTAAATTCCCAGTTATTTCATCTTCTGTACTCTATTGTAACAGGAATAGAGTCCTTGACTATATTTTCAGCTTGACTATTGTTGGCATACATAAAAGCTACTGACTTGTAAGTATTGATTTTGTATTCTGAGATGCTGCTGTATTCCTGGATCACTTCTAAGAGTTTTGAAGTTGAGTTCCTGGGATTTTCCAGGTATAGGATCATATCATCAGCAAAGAGTGAGAGTTTGATTTCCTCTGATCCTATTTGGATACCCTTGATCACTTTCTATTGACTGATTGCAATGGCTAGGATTTCCATTACTATGTTGAATAGCAGTGGAGACAGTGGGCATCCTTGCCTTGTTCCTGACCTGAGTGAAAATGTTTTCAATTTTACAACATTCAACATGAAATTGGCTGTGGGTTTGCTGTAGATGTCCTCCATAAGTTCAAGAAATGTCCCCTTCTATGCCTATTTTCTTAAGTGTTCTGATCATGAAAGGATGCTCGATATTATCAAAGGCCTTTTCTGCATTAATTAAGAGAATCATAAGGTCTTTGTTTTTTATTTTATTGATGTGAATTATTATATTTATAGATTTGCATTTGTTGAACCAACCCTGTAACCCTGGAATAAAACCAACTTGATCATGGTATATAATTTTTTTGATGTGTTGTTGAATTCTGTTTGCTAATATCTTATTGAATATTTTTTCATGGGTATTCATGAATAATATTGGTCTATAATTTTCTATAATTTTCTTTTTTGTTGGATCCTTTCCTGGTTTGGGTATCGGAGTGATATTTGCTTCATAGAATGTGTCAGGAAGTATTCCTTCTTTTTCTATGCTTTGGAAAATGTTGTATAATATAGATACTAGTTCTTCTTGAAAGGTTTGATGGAATTCGGAGGTGAAGCCATCCGGTCCCGGACTTTTCTTTTTTGGGAGATTTTGTATTATTGATGCTATTTCAGTGGTTGATATAGGTCGATTCAAGGTTTCTAATTCTTTCTGGTTGAGTCTTGGAAAGTGGCATGCTTCCAGGTATTGGTCCATTTCCTTCAGATTTTCATATTTCTGGGAATAGAGATTTTTGTATTGAGGATTTTTTGAATTTCTGAAGTGTCTGTTGTTACTTCTCCTTTATCATTTCTAACAGACAATGTTAGAAATTTTACTTTTCTTTTTTTTCTCTTTCTTTCTTTCTTTCTTCTTTCTTTTTCATACAGACAGAGTCTAACTTTATTGCCCTTGGTAGAGTGCTGCGGAATCACACAGCTCACAGCAACCTCCAACTCCTAGGCTTAGACAAGTCTCTTACCTCAGCCTCCTGAGTAGCTGGGACTACAGGTGCCCACCACAATGCCTGGCTATTTTTTGTTGTTGCAGTTTGGCTGGGGCTGGTTTTGAACCCACCACCCTTGATATATGGGGCCGGCACCCTACCCACTGAGTCACAGGTGCTGCCCAGAGATTTTACTTTTCTAGTTCTGGTTAGGTTGGCCAAAGATTTATAAATTTTGTTAATCTTTTCAAAAAACCAACTTTTTGTTTCATTGATCTTCTGAATGATTCTGTTGTTTTCAATTTCATTTAATTCTGCCCTAATTTTGGTATTTCTTTTCTTCTGCTGGGTTTGGGGTTGGAATATTCTTCCTTTTCCAGTTGCTTGAGATGATCCATTAAGTTGTTGACTTCCTCTCTTTCTGTTTTCTTGATGAAGACTTCAAGTGCTATAAATTTCCCTCTTAAAACTGCCTTTGCAGTATCCCACAGGTTTTGATAATTTGTGTCTTTGTTATCATTTTGTTTCAAAAATTGGTGATTTCCTTCTTAATCTCAACTTTGACCCAGCTATCATTCAACCTAAGATTATTTAGCTTCCATGACTTTGTTTGAGTATGAAGATTCCTGTTGCTGTTGAGTTCAACTTTTATTCCATGGTGGTCCAAGAAGATACAAGGAATAATTTCTATACTTTTAAATTTGCTGAGGTTAGACTTGTGTCCTAGGATATGATCTATTTTGGAGGATGACCTGTGGGCTGATGAGAAGAATGTCTATTCAATTATTAGGATAAAATGTTCTGTAGAGGTCTGTAAAGTCCATTTGTTCTAGGTTCAGGTTTAAGTCTAATATTTCTTTGGTTAGTTTCCTCTTGAAAGATCTATCCAAAACTGTCAAAAGAGTGTTAAAATCTCAAACTATTGGTGCCTGTGGCTCAAGCGGCTAAGGCACCAGCCACATACACCTGACCTGGTGGGTTCAAAATCTCCAACTATTATAGTGCAGGAAGATATCAAGTTGTTCATGACCATTAGGGTCTGCTTTATAAATTGAGGAGTATTCTGATAGGGTGCATAAGTGTTAATTACTGAAATCTCTTCATATTGGGTGTTTCCCTTGAGAAATATATAGTGACCTTCCTTATATTTCTTTATCTTTGTTGATTTAAAGCCAATTGTATCTGCTATTAAAATTGCAACCCCTACTTTTTTCTGGTTTCCATTTGCCTATAATATACAAGTCCATCCCTTCACCCAGAGTCTATTTTTATCTTTTAAGGTAAGGTGAGATTCTTGTTTACAGCAGATATCCAGCCTGAGTTTATGTATCTAGTCAGCCAGCCTGTGCCTCTTTACAGGACAATTTAAACCATTCACACTAATTGAGAGAATTGACAAGCCTGGTTGTGTTTTGGGTAACATGATGTTCAGATGTCCAGTGAACACTTTTAATCCTTTCCACATTATGGAATTTGGGTTTTGTTCAAAAATTTCTGGTCGAGTTTACTTTGGAGGTAGAGCATGGTGCTGGTCATTGTGGAGGATGGGTCTGAGAATATCCTGGAGAGCTGGTTTAGTTATGGCAAATTTCTTCAACGTGTCTATGTCATTAAAGTATTTGATTTCTCCATCAAAAATGAAACTCAGTTTAGCTGGATACAGATCCTGAGCTGGAAGTTGTTTTGTTTTAGGAGATTGAAGGTTGATGACCATCTTCTTCTGGCTTGAAACATTTCAGCTGAGAGATCTGCAGTCATTCTGATACTTCTCTCTTTGTAGGTGATGTTTTTCTTATGTCTGGCTGCTTGCAGAATTTTCTCCTTCGACTTAACTTTGGCAAAGTTAATAACAATGTGTCTAGGATAGGAAATGCTTTATTTGGATTGAGTCTTGCTCTGGTTCTGAAACTGCTGTCTGAAGTTCTATATCTCTTGCAGTGCTTGGGAAATTCTCCAAAATCTCTTGGAGTAGAGCATCTGTACCTTTAGGATCATCCTCTTCTCCTTTGGGAATTCCTATAAGAGGAACGTTTGATCTTTTGGAGTAATCCCACAGCTCTCTCAGTAAATGATCAGTTTTTGCTCTCCATTTGTCTGCCTCTTTGATCATGTGGGAACGTTCAAAACCTTTGTCTTCAGTTTCAGAGATCCTTTCTTCTGCCTGGTCAACTCTATTACTGAGGGATTCTACTCAGTATTTTGGAGCTCCTCAACTAACTTTTTCATTTGCTTGAGCTCTGCTATCTCTTTTCTCATTATGTCCATATCTTTGGTGACTTGGGCTTTGAATTTATTAATTTCTTGAGACAACTTTAGAACTACTCTTTGAAATTCAATTTCTATCTTTTCTTCCACTGTATTTATCTTATTTGTGATCCATATTTTGAATTTGATTTCTGACATTGCAGCCATTTGTCTGTGCATGGCATCTTCGGTTGTATCTCCTTTGTCACTTTTTGGGGGGTTTGATCTATTCTGGTTATTGATGTTGCCAGAGTTCTTCTGTTGGGTCCACACCATGTTTATTTTCTACCATTTGGTTATTAGAACTTGTAGGGTGAGACTGAATTGGGGTTCCCAGGTAGTAGAGATAGCCCCTCACCAAAGTGCTAGGCTGTATAACTGTGATCTATCTCCTACAACCTTACAAAGGCCCCTCTCAGAGTTTTGGCTGGAGACTCTGAGGACATACTTGGTGAGATAGCGCAAGCTAGCTCTGTTTTGATATCAGCCAACCTCTACCCTATCCTAAGAAACCATAGTATTAGGTTTAAATCTTGACTATGAAGAGATAGAAACAGCTGTGGTGCCTAGCCCCCACCCTTCAGTTCTTTTCCACTACAGAATTTCAAAGGACAACCTCAGAATGTCTCCAAGTGGACAGCCCCAGACATGGGTTCCAATTAAATTGTCTCAGGCAGTGCAAACCCCGCTCAACAGAGAGGGATTCAACGGTCTCCAAAAGCAAAATTGGAGCCAAGGGCTACACCCCCGTTCACCAGTCTCAGTCCACACCCAGCTAGCCTCTGCTTGCCAGATCAGTTGGAGTCAGGGGAACATGCCCCCACCTGCCAGTCTCAGTCCACTGCCTGGCAAGCCTCTGTTCACAGGTTCTGCTAGAGTAAGGGCACTGCACTCTGCCCACAGGTCTTAGTCCTCACCTAGTAAGCCTCTGCTCACCAGCCCCGCTGGGGACAGGGGACCACTCCCTAGCCCTATGGTCTTGGTTCACACCCAGCAAGCCACTCTGGAGGGTTCTGTTGGAATCAGGGGACCACACCCTTGCTCTCAGGTTCAGTCCATGCAGGGTCCGGGGACCAGCCCTGTCTGCCAAACTCAGTCCACACAGGGCAACCACTCTCCTGCTGTGGGTGCCATCAGAGCCGGGGTTCTGCACCCCATCCCACCAGACACATCCCAAACTGAGGGTCAATACCACTACTGGATGGGCATAGTCATAACCAGGGGACTGCTCCTAGTCCCACCAAGTGTCCCTTTCTTCCCACACCCTTTCTTCCTCTTTAGTCAAAGATTCCGTCCTGATGGTTGCCTGTCCAAACTATGCCCAGATCTCTCAGGACAAGACCAAACACTCTGTGCTCTGCAGGGCGCAGAACTTCAGGCTGCCATGTGAAGGGGAGAGGGTGGAGTGGGAGTTTGGACTTGTGAGGGAAAATATCTGTTCAATTTTATGCCTGGCAGGGTGGTGTCTAGGTTCATAAGTGGGACCTCTCTGGAGAAAGAGACCTGGAGTTCAGCAGCTCTCTCCGACAGCAAGTTAAAATGAGAGGTCTTTTGTTCCCTGCTTGTTTGTAGATAGCCTGTGGCAGGCCTCCTGCTTGGGGGAGGGATCTCCATCCTCTAGTCGATAGGCTTTGTACCTGTAATTTGTTTCCTTGAATGCTCTTCCTTGGAGTTACAGGTTGCCAAACTTCTTTCTTGGCTCAGCTCCCCAGCTTTGACTTCATATTCTGTCCAATTTTTCTTCCTCTACTCAGGAGCTTCTGCCAAGGGTTGCTACAAGTCAGCCATATTCCCAGAATCAATTTTTAAATAATTTTAAATAAGGGTGGTGTCTGTGGCTCAATGAGTAGTGCACCAGCCCCATATACCAAGGGTAGTGGGTTCGAACCCAGCCCCCACCAAATTGCAACAAAAAAATAGCTGGGCATTGGGTGGTACCTGTGGCTCAAAGGAGTAGGGCACTGGCCCCATATGCCAGAGGTGGCGGGTTCAAACCTAGCCCCGGCCAAAAACTGCAAAAACAGAAAAAAGAAAGAAAGAAAGAAAGAAAGAAAGAAAAAGCTGGGCGTTGTGGTGGGCACCTGTATTTCCAGCTACTTGAGAGGCTGGGATAAGAGAATCACCTAAGCCCAAGAGCTGGAGGCTGCTGTGACCTATGATGCCACAGCACTCTACCATGGGTGACAAAATGAGAGTTTGTCTGTAAAAAAAAAAAAAAAAAAAAAAAAAATTAAATGACTTGCTTTTAGAAAAATATGTGTTCAACAAGAAAAAACTCCAAGTTAAAAGTACATGGAAAAAAAACCCAGAAAATCGCTCACTATATATTATACATGGACTTTGATATTTCATGAATATCATTATAGAACCCTCTCCACACAGCCTCAATTTACAGGATGAACAGATGGATGGACAGACTTTTTTTTTTTTTTTTTTTTTTGGCAGGGGCTGGGTTTGAACCTGCCACCTCTGGCATATGGGACTGGCGCCCTACGCCCTACCCCTTTGAGCCACAGGCGCTGCCCAGGATGGACAGACTTTTAAGACTGGGATCATAATCTGTGCTTTTTTTTTTTTTTCTCTGTGTACAGCCAATGACTTTGTGTGCATGTGTTTAAAAAAATAATTAATAGACTACTGGGGGAGCAGTTTTAGTTTTACAGAAAAGTTGAGCAGAAATTATAGAGAATGCCCATATATCCTCTCTTTGTCACACACCCACATCCACACCTGTTTCCCTGTTATTAACATTTTGCCTTATAGTGTGATACATTTGTTACAAATGGTAAAGCAATATTCCTATGTAATTATTAAATAAAGTTAATAGTTCACATTAGGTTGCACATTTGGTACTGAGCATTCTGTGGGTCTGGACGAATGCATCCTGACATGTATATACCATTGTGGTGTCTTACAAAGTATTCCCCCACAGGCTTGCTCTACCCATTCATTCATCCCTCCTGCTAACCCCTGGCAAATGCTGATCTTTTTTTTCTCCCTTTTCCTTTTTTGAGACAGAGTCTCTTTCTGTTGCCCTAGGTAGAGTGCTGTGGTATCATAGCTCACAGCAACCTCAAACTCTTCGGCCCAAGCAATCCTCTTCCCTCAGCCTCCCAAGTGGCTGGAACTACAGGTGCCCATCATGACGCCCCACTAGTTTTTCTATCTTTAGGAGAGACAGGATCTCACTCTTGCTCAATCCACCTGCCTCACCCTCCCAGAGTGCTGGGATTACAGGTGTGAGCCACCACATGTCACCCTTGGTAGAGTGCTATGGTGTCACAGCTCACAGCAACCTCAAACTCCTGGGCTCAAGGAATTCTCTTGGCTCAGCCTCCTAAGCAGCTGGGACCACAGGTGCCCGCCACAATACCTGGCTATTTTTTGTTGCAGTTGTCATTGTTGGTTAGCTGGCCCAGGGCGGGTTCAAACCCGCCAATTTAGGTGTATGTGGCTGGTGCCATAATCACTGTCCTATAGGCGCCAACAATCTTTTTAATGTCTCTATAGTTATGCCTCTTACAGAATATTCCATAATGGGAATGATATAGTATGTAGGCTTTTCAGATTGGCTTCTTATACCTGACAGTGTGTATTTAAAGTTCTTCCAGGTCTTTTCATGGATGGATAGCTCATTTCTTTTTGGCACTGAATAATATTCCATTGTCAGGATGGACCACAGTTTATACATTCATTCAGCTACTGAAGGACATCTTGATTGTTTCCAAGTTTGACAACTATGAATAAAGCTGCTATAAACATCCATATGCACATTTTTCATGTGGTCATACATTTTTAACTCATTTGGGTAGATACCAAGAGGCTGGATCATATGGTAAAAGTATGTTTAGTTTTGTTAGAAATTTCCTGTCTTCCACAGCCTGGTTGACTCAACTAATAGAAATTAATTTTTCACAGCTTTGGAGGCTGGATTTCTGAGTTCAAGTCAAGGCACTGTATAAATAGGTTTCATTCTGAGGCTCTCTCTTCCCTAGGTGTCTCTTCTTACAAAGACACTAATCCTATTGGATCAGGGCCCATCCTTATAACCTCATTTAACCTTAATTATCTCCACAAAGGCCCATTCTCCAAATATAGTCATATTAGGGGTTGGTTGGAGTTTCAACATAGGAATTTTGAGGGGACACAAATATTGAGTCCCTAACAGTGCCAAACTGTCTTCCAAAGTGACTGTACCATTGTGCCTTCCCACCAGCAATGAATGAGAGTTCCTGTTGTTTCAAGTCCTTCTCAGCCCCTGATGTTGTCGATGTTTTGGATTTTAGCCATTCTATTATAATAGGTGTGTAGTGGTATCTTGTTGTTTAATTCTTTATTGATACTTGATGCTGAGCACCTTTCCATATGCTTATTTGCCATCTTGTATCTTCCTTTGGCGAAGCAGCCAGATCTTTTATTCATGTTTAAATCAGGTTTCCTTATTGTTTGTTTGAAAAGGTATGTATATATTTTGGAAAATAGTTTCTTTTTTGATTTAAAAAATATTTTATTTTATTTTTTTCTATTGACACATAATATTTGTATATATTTATGGGGTATATGTGATATTTTATTCTTGTTTTTTTTTTGTTTGTTTGTTTGTTTGTTTTTTTGCAGTTTTTGGCCAGGGCTGGGTTTGAACCCGCCACCTCCAGCATTTGGGGTCAGCGCCCTACTCCTTTGAGCCACAGGAACCACCCTATGATATTTTATTCATGCATAGAATGTACAATAATTAGGCAAAAGTATTTAGGATTTCTATGACTATGTGCATTTGTCATTTCTATATGTTGAGAACATTTTTAGTCCTTCCCACTATTTACTTTTTACTTTTTTTTATTTTTCCTTTTTTGAGACAATGATCTTACTTATTGTCCACACTGGACTTGGACTCCTGAGTTCAAGGAATCCTCCTGTCTCAGCCTCTTGTGTAGCTGAGACTATAGGCACCTGCCACCAAGCCTGGCTGGCTACCAGATGTGTGTTTTACAAATTTTTTTTCCCATTTTGTGGCTTGTCTTCTCATTATTTTGTTATTGTCTTTCATAAAACATAAAATTTTTAACATTAATGGAGTCCAGCTTATCAATTATTTCTTTCATGGATCATGACTTTGGTGATATATCTAAAAAGTCATCACTACATCCAAGGCCATCTAGGTTTTCGCCAATGTTATTTTCTAGGAGTTGTATAATGTTTTTTGTTGTTGTTGCTGCAATTTTTTTGTTGCTAAGAGTTTTGCTCTGTACCCTCATCATAGCTCACAGCAACTTCAAACTCCTGGGCTCTAGTGATCCTTCTGCCTTAGACTCCTGAATAGGTGGAACTTCAGGTGCCCACCACAATACTCGGCTAATTTTTCTTGTTTTTTCTTTTCTTTTCTTTCTTTCTTTCTTTCTTTCTTTCTTTCTTTTTCTTTTCTTTTTTTTTTTTTTTTGAGACAGAACCTCAAGCTGTAGCCCTGGGTAGAGTGCTGTAGCATCATAGCTCACAGTAACCTCAAACTCTTGGGCTCAAGTGATCCTCTTGCCTCAGATTTTCTATTTTTAGTAGAGATGGGGTCTCACTTTTGCTCAGGTTGGTCTTGAACTCTGGATCTCAAGCAATCTGCCTGCCTCCCAGAATGCTAGAATTATAGGTGTGAGTCACTGTGCTCAGCCTGGAGCATAGAATAGGTTTAAGTTTTTTCATGGAGTCATAGAATAGGTTTAAGTTTCTTTTTTTTTTTTTTTTTAGAGACAGAGTCTTACTTTGTTGCCCTTGGTAGAGTGCTGTGGCATTACAGCTCACAGCAACTTCCAGCTCTTGGGCTTAGGTGATTCTCTTACCTCAGCCTGCCGAGTAGCTGGGACTTCAGGCACCTGCCACAACACCCAGCTATTCTTTTTTTTTATTAATTTTAAATCTAAGCTGTGTACATTAATGCGATCATGGGGAACCATATATTGGTTTTGTAAACAGTTTGACACATTTTCATCACACTGGTTAATATAGCCTTCCTGGCATTTTCTTAGTTATTGTGTTAAGACAGTTATATTCTACATTTACTAAGTTTCACATGTACCCTTGTGAGATGCACAGCAGG
>CAUYPK010021763.1:0-24464 GCA_963574355.1 Loris lydekkerianus
AAGGCTCCAGTGTTCCAAAACTGTCTCACTCTGCCCCTTAGGATTAGGGCTGTGAGGCAGTTCTGTCCCCGCCTTTAAGCTGCTCAGTCACTAGGTTACTTTGTCCCGCCCGATCCTTGCTCTGGGACCCTGAGGGCAAAGATTGCCAGAGCAGTTTTTCCACACAATGGCTTTCACTTAGCCCAGCTCAGTGGCTCCTTTTGGGGCCCCAGACAATGCCCAAGGTTCTCCACTCTTTTGCTCAAGCTCTCCCCAATGCAGCTCAACTGAGCGCCTAGTCCAAGAACACCAAAAAAGTTCACAGGTAAGTCCTTTCCAGTTTGCAGTCTCACTGCTGCTTGTACTCACGGTTGCCGGCGTGATTAGGTTGATCGAACACACGCAGCCACTTGCCAGTTTTCCACTGTTTTTGTCTTCCTCCTGGGGTCCAGATGTCCCTTGCTGGCTCCCTGTATCCTCAAGGGATGATCATAGGCAGATAACACCGGCCAAAGATGTCTGGAGTCTTGTCTCCCCAGATTCGCCAAGCCCAGTTACAGGGAAGCTGTTACTCAGCCGCCATCTTTAATCCGTACTCATGATGCAATTTATTGAAACATTCCCTCTTGATGGACATTTAGGTTATTTCCAATATTTTGTTACTACAACTGGTGTTTCCATGAGTAACCTGACATATTCCATTTCCTATGTGTACGAAAGTATCTGTAAGATATAGCTCTAAGGGTGGAATTTCTGGGTCAGTGGAGGTTTGTAATTAGAATTGAAATGCTTTCCTGATAGTTGGGCCAATTCACATTCTCACCAACAAGTGTTGGGTCCTGCATATATTTGCTGAAATGGTATACTATCACACATTTTGTTCTTTATTTTTATTTATATTTATTTATTTATTTATTTTCTGCAGTTATTTTTTTGGCCGGGGCTGGGTTTGAACCTGCCCCCTCCGGCATATGGGGCCAGCGCCCTACTCCTTTGAGCCACAGCCGCTGCCCCATTTTGTCCTTTATTAATCTCATAGGTAAAAAATTGGGTTTCCATGTAGTTTTCACTTGTATTTTTCTCATTAAATTGAGCATCTTTGGATCTATTTAAGAATCATTTGAACTTCATCTCTTGTCCACTGTTTACATCTGTCCTCATTTCCCATTAGTTTATTGAGTCTCTTTGTATGTCAGGAACATTAGTCTTTTCTTTATGGTATTAATTGGAAATATTTTTTTTTTCTAGCTTATCCTGTGCCTTTTGTTTTCATTTATTATTTTTTTTTTACATTAACCATTTTTGTACAATTGAATTTATCAATATTTTTATGGTTTCCAAATTTGTTTCAGAGCTTTAAAGGCCTTCACTTCTCTGGGATTAGAAAGGTAATTCCCCCAGTATTTCCCATAGTGCTTTTAAATGTCCTCTTTTTGTTTAAATAATTATTTTATGTTCATTTTGCTGCCACTCTATCTTCCTCCTCACCCTGTCTGGCTATTCACTTATCCCAACACCATTCACTGAATAATCCCTACCTTTATCTTTCTCCTTAAAGTAGGATGATTCCTTTTTTATACACAATATTTCCAAACATTTTGGGGCTGATGAGTTTTTATGGTGTTCCTCTGCCCTGTTTGTTTACTCTTACCTCAGACCCATGCTGATTTAATTACCATGGCTGTATACCATGCTTATTTACTGGAACCGTTAGTACTTTCTTTTTTTCTTTCCTTTTTCAGAATTATTCTTAATAACGTTTTCTTTGTTTTTCTAATAAATTCACCTAATTTCAAAAATATCTAATCCTATTGGTACTTTTAATATGTATGTTAAATTTTTGATTTATTTAGAATGGGCAACTTCATAGAAACTTAGTAATTTTATACAAATGTAAACCAAAAACATTTTCTGTGGGTTAATTTCAGTCTGGAGGGTGTGATAGTGGTCTCATGTTTTAGAATGCTCTGTAATTTTTTCAAAAATAAGTATTAAATCTATTCTTTGTGCTTGCCATGATTGCACATGCGTTTTTGTAGGTTGGGATACCAGATATATTATGAAATGTTTTCATATATATCCTTGGTGTGGGAATATCCATAATGTGAGTGGGATTTCTATCTAGTTTATCATTGGAGATAAGTAACACCTTATCAAATGTTACCTGAAATACACAGAGTTCATCTTTCATGATAAACCATTAAATCAATAAACAGGAATCAAATTATAGGGAAGAAGTATTTATGTGTCCTGTGGCTCACTGAATTTCCTGTGATCGTCTCAAAATAGTACAGATGTTTGTAAATAACTGTCTTACAATCCCAAGACAATGGGAAGAAGAGCAGATGCACCCATAAAGAGTCTAAAATAAGTTTTTGGTAGCAAATCTTGCTGTAGAGTTTTTGATCAGGGATAAAAAAAATACAGAAGTCTGCAATTAGAGGCATCATGGCTTGTGCAGTTCCCTTGGGGAAAATGTATACAATTTCTCCTATATGTTGCCTAACAAAGTATTTGATGTCATTTCATCCATTTGAAATGGAGTATTTTTATGACCCATGAGGAAACTGCTGCTAATTTACCCTACTGCTTCCTACCTACTAAAGAAGAAAAGGTGTGCCCTGTATTTTCAGTCAGCAAAATATTTAATGATACACAAGCTGCCTAATATTGAGAATGGAAGTGTCTCCACAGGCTGTGAGAGAAAGACAGGCAGCTGGGCTTTTGTTTTAACATTATCAACACTTAGCTATGGATAAACCACTCAACCAAGTTGGACTTCATTTTATTTTATAAACCATTGTGGGTCAGGGAGGACATCCCAGGACAGGGGTAGGTGGAGCACAGGAGAGAAGAGGAGGCGTTTAGGAGCCTCGTCAAAAACAAAGGAGAAAAGACAAAGGTTCACATCGGGGAACATGTGGGGATGAGCAGGGTCTAATCGCGCTTGCCTTAGGGACTTAGTCTGAACCTGGAAAAAAACATATCTCACTTGCTACAGATGGGGCTGTGTATAATAAAAAGAAACTAAAATAGTTCTAAGCAATTATAAACGTCAGAAGCTAAGGGCAGCATGGCTGGCTTCACGTGGGTTATCCACAGGGGAAGAGCTCTGGTCTCTCTGCAGGTCCAGCTGCACTGCGTGACCTACTGGGGAATGTGGTCAGGACTGGAGATGGATTTCAAATGTATGCTCTCAGTCACCGATACACAGGGGATAT
Organism: Loris lydekkerianus; assembly: GCA_963574355.1. Taxonomy (NCBI): domain Eukaryota; kingdom Metazoa; phylum Chordata; class Mammalia; order Primates; family Lorisidae; genus Loris; species Loris lydekkerianus. The sequence continues at coordinate 3,201 of CAUYPK010021763.1, forward strand.
TTGGGAGCCTTTGAAATAGAGGGCATGGAGATTGTAATATTTTATTTAAATGCACCACTAAGTATGTATAGATAATTCACTGTTTGATAATATGCTATATTATTAACTAGACTTTAACAATATGCTTTTTCTGATCAAAGAAACTATAATTTGTTAATCCCTCAGTAATTCATTGACACAACAAAAAATCAAAACTTGTCATTAAAGAGAAAAAAAAATTTAAAGGAAGCACAGTATTATGTTTCTTTTATAAACATTAGTTTGAAATTGTGAACATGCGGCTTAAAAATCTTTATACCTATGTCTACAGGAGAGATTGCTGTGTGTAAATTCTCCTTTTATTTATTTTTCTTTTTTAAAGAAGCTTTTGCTTATTTATTTATTTATTTTTATTTTATTTTTTGAAGTTTTTGGCTGGGGCTGGGTTTGAACCTACCACCTGCAGCGTATGGGGCCAGCGCCCTAATCCTTTGAGCCACAGGCGCTGCCCAAATTTTCCTTTTATTAATATACTTGTCCAGTTTTGGTATTGAACTTATACTACTTTCATAAAGTAAGCTGGTTAGCTATTCTCTGGTTTTCTAGACTTTGAAAGAATTATATAAAAACTGATGCTCTATCTGTGTTAAAGATTTGGAAGGAATCATTGGTAAGGAGAGATATCATACATCCTTAGGGTGTGGGCCATTTGCTTAATCTCCATGACCTCTGTTTCTATATCTATAAAGCGGATTTCAATTTATCTTTCAGATTTGCAGAGATAACAGGGTCCCCTGGCTTTACCTGACATGGTTAAGCAGTAAAGTGCCCTATAAATAGATCATACATCTTTACATGTCCAAATGCTGTTCTACATAAGAAGGCAAGTTAGTGGGAAAGAGTAAACAGCAATGGTCAGAGGGTGAAATCGAAAGGTGAGGGTGTGAATGCATCCCCAGAAGGAGGTGAACAGGCAGCACAGGAGGGAACCCTGCACTGCCAAGGTGCTGGGGGTGCACCACAGCCTCCTGTGCCTGAGGGAGGAGCCCACTTCCCACACAGCCGGAGCCTGTCAGCAGACATCTGCGGCACATGGGAAAGTGTCGGGAGTGGACAGCACCAGTCCTGCCCTGAACACACCTGACCAGTTCTCCTCACCAGTGCTCAGATGGGTGACCGAAATGCCTTTGTTACTCTTGGTGTTTGTTAAGTCTGCGTGAATCACTGCATGAGCTCGTGGGGGCCCTGACGTTCTCCACTCGTGCCTTTGACCCCAGCACGCACTTCTTGGGACTGTCCCTCTCAGACTGGATCCCAGTTGCTGGATGAAAATGGTGGCTATTTGCGTGGACACCTGTGAGGCTGCTGTTGCATGAGTCCCAGATTGTGTTGTGGTTTAGGGCACTTACAGATCTGTTCGATACAACCACAGAGGCCTTTGGCTATACAGCAAATTCCTTTGCAAGCTGCATTTATAAAATGTAGTTTACAGATTGCTGAAAACAATCCATTTGGAAAATTTTCAGCTGCCATTTTGTTTAAAGATGAAGCCCTCAAACTAAAATTGAATTTAACCTCAATCTAAACACTCCTTAATAGAATTCCAATGTTTCACCCAAGTTAATCAACTTCTTCTAAGTTGCCATGAGGCAGAGAGAAAATATGAAATACTGAGCAGGCACGTTAGAACAGACCTCTCCTTGTCCCTGGTGGCAGCTGGCCGTTGACAGTATGTTGAATGCACTGTCTTAAGTTGGGGTCCCCCAGCAGCAGACACTGAGGCAAAGGTTTAAATTCACATGGTTGACGTGGGACATGATCTTAGAAGCAGAGAGTGGGGGACAGACATGAGGCAGGAAGGAAAGTCGGGGAGAGGACAGGTGCAGGAGACTCCCGTGGAGTCTTATTTGGGGCAGACATAGGGAAAACGATTCAGAATTGCTCCTTTGAGGGGTAAACAACTGAAGTGTTTTTCCACAGGCTCTTTTCTCACTTGTTGAGTCTCCCCCTGGATGTGCCCACCCTAAAGGCTTCTGCCCCACACTCTGGGAAGAAGGTGACCGCTGACATCAAGGCAGTGGCTGTTCAAGGCTCGGTCATGAATCCAAATATTGTATAATTTCCTGGGATACAGAAAGAAAGCACTGTACTTGGCTGAGGTAACCTCCTGTTCACCTCTCCTCCTTCATGTTTGTAACTTAAAATCTCTTCTCACAAACACATTTCAAGCCTTATCTGAACATTCTCCACACATCCTTAAATCCGAGCTAGTGCTATACAGCAAAGGAATTTGCTCTATGGCCAAAGGCCTCTGTGGTTGTATTGAACATGATCTGGAGGGCACTAAACCACAGCACAATCTGGAATGCATGCAATTGAAGCCCCACCGGTATCCATCACTTTCATCCAGTGACTGGGATCCAGTCTGAGAGGGACAGTCCCAAGAAGTGCGTGCTGGGGTCAAAGGCACGAGTGGAGAGCATCAGGCCCCCCACGAGCTCATGCAGTGACTCACCCAGACTTAACAAACACCAAGAGTAACGAAGGCATTTGGGTCAAGTCAGGCTGTGGGGAAGGAGCTGCCTGGTATAATTATGAGGATTTCATCTTGTTTTCTGATTCACTGTGAACTCAAATTCACTCTAACCTTGTGATTAGTCTCTGGACTTGAGGGTGTGCTGTGAAGATGGTCCCGTCACCGTGAGAGTGTGTGAGTGTGGTCTGCGTGTCCTCTTTCCTCCAGACGTTCTTCTGTCATGTTTGTAGGGGGCTGTGGCCTCCCACCAATGGGGTGTGAGGTGAAGCCCTGGACAGACCCAGATCAGCCAGCACATGGATTTCTCTGTGTGTGGGCATTTATGTTTGGTCCTGGCGGAGTGGGCTGTCCTTGCTGTGGTGAGTGCTGAACAGAATGGAGCTTAGGGTCTGCTCTTCCTCCAAGGCAAGCAGAGACTTCACAGCATCAGCTTTGGGGGCTCCTTCAACTCCTTCCTGCTACTTATCTTTCTATTCTGCTACCTTTTCCTCCATTTCTTATTTTATTAATAGTTTTATATACCACTTTGTATGTAGGATTTTAGGAGTAGAACAGAACTGGTAGACTCAGATAACACTTTGGGAAGTTTTAAATTGCACAAAATCTAGTATACTAGCCAACAGCTTTAAATTATACCAAAGTGATTTAAGTTAGACATTAAGAAGAATTTACTGGTTACCAAGAACCTCAAATAGCTTGCCAAGGACTGTTGTGAAATCTTTTTATGTTCGCCATCTCTCTGGAGCACTTTAGTTGGAGTTGTGTTTGTAGAGGGGGAATAGATTTGATTTTTTTTTCAGATAAAGGAATTAGAAACTCAATCACAAATTTCTTTCCATTGTGACTGAAATGATAAACATCAGTCAGCCCTGTCAGGTAAAGGGGGGGACTTCTGGCATGCTCATTGTCACAGAAGTGACCCCTCTGTGTGACAAGGCCACCCTTGGGAACGGCAGCAGGACACGGCTGCTGACTGTGAGAGTTCAGCTCAGTCCCTCTTGCCCAGCTGCCCAGAGTTCACCCTGATGGGCAGGTGTGTGTGTGGGGGCACCTCACAGCTGCCTCCGTAGCCTGGCCCTGGCCCTGCGCTTGCCCCATGTTAGACCAGATGAGTCCCAGTGCAGCCACGTGTTAGCAGGAGAGGCCATAGTCTGCTGCAGTGACCCATTCCTGGCCCAAATCTCAACGCCGGAAAACGGCGGTCTGTTCTCAGACATGATATATGCCCTTGCAGCTCAGCACAGCTCTGCTTGTTTGTGTTGCTCAGAAACTAGGCTGAAGGAGCTGTCACCTGCTTGAAAGCTGCCAGCTGTGGGTCGCAGGGAGAGAGAACTCTGGAGTCTTGTGTTAGCAATCACCATTTGGCCAGGACATGACACATTAGCGCTGCTCACCACCAGCAGGATGGAACCACCACAGGGCTTCACCCACCCACAGAGGTAAAGGCGCCATTCTACAAGGGGAAGGCACCATTCTACAACTAAAAATAATTAGGGGCCAACCTCTCTCTCTCTCTCTCTTTTGTGGACTGAAGGCACCATTCTATAAGGTAAAGGCACCATTCTACAACTAAAAATAATTAGGGACCAACCTCTCTCTCTCTCTTTTTTGTGGACTGAAAAATTGGTCAAAACTGTTGGATGCCTGCTGCTGTGAGCAGGACCTGACAGGGTCTCTTTTCTTCACTGACTTTGGGAGAGATGGTGAATATTTGTTGGCCACACACACATGGAGTGCTGAGAGCTCCTCAGGCATTTGTATAAGGAACAAAACGTAATTTACAAGCTATACAATCGATTTTTACAGTTTCTCTACATTTTTCCTTTTAAAGATGGATAGGAATGCCTTGCAGCTCTTAGAGAAGAAACTCTTTGGCTTTCACTGAGTTAGTAAGATCATCTGACTCCTTTTTAGGGCTAAGTGAGACAGCGTGCCAAGAAGTGATAATTAACTGAACCATGAGATACAAAGGGATGAATAGACGTTTGTTCTAATCAAGTGTTACGCAAATCTAAAGCGCATGATGTCCACCAGGCAAGCATGATGTGTCTTGTTGAGTTTGGTAACAAGGAACTAGAGAAAGTCCCAGCATCCACACTCTGAGAAGCTGCATGCATTTTAAAGTCTTCACTCTATCTGCGGGAGTAGCAGCCGTGTTGTTAAACATGGCATCATAAGTACAAGCTATTAAAACCTAACATATTGTTGTGTGTGTATTTGGTGTTGACAATCTCTGTGTGTGAGTGTGTGTGCCCATGACCTGTGCCATTCTCTGTCAGGCTCCACTTTGGGTGGGAGGGTCTCTTATTGTAATCATTTTATTAGAATGATCTGAGTAGCATTAGTTTCGATACTCTGACTGTGGAACGGAAGTCCATCATTTGCTTCTTCAAGGGATGAGTGTACGCTTGAGTTTCTTTAATTGAAAATATGTGAGAGGCTTAATTTTTTTAAAACTTTTTTTGGGAACTACTGTCACAAAACATAAAGGTGGTACTTTCAGTGTTTGGTCTGATTTCCCCTCTAGTGCGGATCTGAGGGGGAGCGCAGCCTCCTTCCTTTAGTTCGGTTAAATAAGCACTTGTTTTGCATATCAGCTATCAGCCCTGTGTCAGGGAGCAGAGTAGAAATAACAGGGTATAATTCTTGTCCAGAAAGAGCTGAGTATATCTTGAGAAAGACAAAACTTATACATAATTACTTACGAGAACTTAGAGTGCCCTGAACTTAACAGTTGGGCATTGTAACGCCAAACAAGTAAAAGGTAAAACCAGGAAGAGGTCAGATTGGCAGTGGTGATACAGGAGCTAGTTTTGGGAGCATTTGTGTCTGACTTCCAATCTCTATGTTGCACAATTCAATTGCAGAGTTGAAAGGTCTTGTTACACCTGTCTTGGTGTTAGGATGGGGACACCTCTTGGCTGTTTAGACCATGCAGAAATCATCTCATGTTCAGTGCGGGAGACTCTGTAGATGGCTTGTTCACGTAATTAGGTTCTTCCTCAAAGTGATGATTTTATAACAATTACACTAACTACTCAAATTTTGTACTAACTAGTCCGAGGCGTTACAAACTCACACTTAGGCCCTAAAAGAGTTTCATGGACAAATTCTGTTTAGGGAGCGGAGAACCTGCAGCCATGGGGCAACCTGTGGCCCTCTAGACCCCCAAGTGGGGGCCCCTTGACCAAATCCCAACTCCACAAAACAAATCCCTTTATTTAAAGGACTTGTTCTGTAACATTTGGATTCTGTCGAAATGCCACACTCAAGGATCTAGAAAGCCACAGGTGGCCCCAAGACCACACGTTCTTACACTTAACCTGTCTCTGGATAAGTCAATGATACCTTGATAGAATATGTTGAGCCAGCCCTCATGATCCTTGCTATAGACGGTTGTAAGACGATCTTGCTATAGACTTTGTTTCAAGAAACCACACTTGCTAATAATATAATAATAAGATATAATAATATAATATATATACATATCTGTCTGGGCAGGGATATCTATCTATAGATATATAACAGAAATATCTCCCCACATATTTTTTAGAGTGTGCCATGCCGTTATTATTGGCTTAGGACCTGATGGGAAAGTTGTAACTGACCCAGGCTGAGTGTCAAACGGAACTTATACGCATTACCAGCGTTAACCTCAAATTAGAGGCTGGGAGATAAAACATCATGAGTGGGAGCAGAAGCTTAACAGCTCGGGTTGGGGGCTGAGGAGAGCAGCTGGTGCTACCACGCTGGGGTACGAGCAGCTCTGGGGCACCCTGCACCTTGTCTTCCTGCAGCTTCCCTCCGAGATGACTGAAGGCCAGGCCCTTCCCACAGAACTAGCATTTCATCTGCTGGACATAGGCAAAACTTTCCCTTTATTAACTGCAGGGAATATTTATTTATTTAAACAATTTACTTAACTCTACCTCAATATCCTCATCTGCAAAATGGGTAAATTAATAGAATCTCTGTATGAGGGTGGAAAGTGCAGCATGCCCCTCAGTTAGTGCTAGTTACTGATTCATTCATATTATTATAGGAAGAAATACTGTTCTGTAACAACTGACACCAGATTGCAAGTACATTCAGTTAAACACAGTCTGCCCTATCAATGTTTAGATACTGAAGTTCAGATTTTAATTTATATTTTCAAAATATTGCATATGAATAGGACAGCATACAATAATTTGGATATTATTACAGTCTTTTCTTGGTATCTGTGGGGGGTGGGCTTCCGGACCCTTTTAGATGCCAAATTCTCTGCATGCTCACATCCTAGATAGAAAATGGCATAGTATTAATGTTTGGGTATCACCTGCATACGTCCTCTTGTATGACTTAAATCATCTCAGTATTACTTGTAGTACCTATGCAATGTAAATGCTATGTACATAGTTATTATACTGTATCATTAAATAAAAATACATAGCTGACTAACTCCCCACATTGACCATGTCCTTCAGTTGACTTAGTTTTCACAGACCAGACATGCACCACCACATGTACAGTACAGTAAGGTCCAGTTCCTTATGTTGACCACCTCTGTATGTTGACCAGTTTGTTACAGTCCCTTGTCAATTTGCAGAAATTCTAATGTACTTTTTATTGTTTGTACTTTAAAGAGCTTTTTTTGAATATTTTCTGTCTCCTGTTGGTTGAATCTGAAGATGTAAAACCCAATGATACAGAGTCAATTGTAGTTTATTTTGCTTGATTTAATAACCAGATTTCCAAACTGCACATATAAATCTTACATTGCATCATTCTGTAATGTTCAGGCCTATTCAGAGATTATTCAGAAAGATTTGCACAATGAGTAATCTAAAAGATGATTCAGTTAAAAGGTAAAATATGCTGGGTGCAGTGGCTCACACTTGTAATCCCAGCACTTAGGAGACTGAGGCAGGTAGACTGATGAGCTCACAGGTTCAAGATCAGCCTGAGCCAGAGCAAGACTCCGTCTCTAAAAATAGCCACTCATTGTGGTGGACGCCTGTAATCTCAGCTACTTGGGAGGCTGAGGCAAGAGGATCACTTGAACCCAAGAATTTGAGGTTGCTGCTAGCTAAGCACTCTACCTAGGGTAGGGTGAAAACCTGTATGAGAGCGTTCTTGATCAAATATAGAGTAAGCTAAAATGTGGTATGTTCAAGGAGGTAACACTATTATAGAAGAGAGAATCTACTTGATCTGGGGGATGGAAAAAGTACAATTAGAGTGGCCCAAATGAGACTTTGTCTCAAAAAAAAAAAAAAAGTAAAATATTCTAGCTAGAACTACTGCCTGCGTATGTATAGTTCAGTACCAAAGTGAAATTTAATTGAAGAATTAAAAGATAAGATAAAAATTTATATAAATAATTTGAAATTATTTTTTGTTTTCCTACAATTTTGGGTCCTTGCAATAAGAGCAACTGAAACCAGCCGTGAAAGCAAAGCTAAGTGAGTGTGGTTCACAGAGGCAGATTGGCACTTGTATATTGGCTGCATTCTCTTTCAGGAAGTCAGTAGAGGATGAATTTTAGCAAAAAAAAAATGAAATAAGAGAGGAAGAGTAGAGCCATCCCAGAAGTGCAATGGAGAGAAAAGTCTGGGGGACACGGGGAATTTGGCTTGGGAGATACTGTGCAGGATGAGGAGGAAGACAGTGGCTTAGGAAGGGGAGTCTCCTGCAAAGGAGCTGCAGGATGTAGAAAGCATGATTTCGACTTAGGAAAGTAGGCAGTGGTGATGCGATTAACAAGAAGGCAGATAAAGAAAACCTGTATGAGAGAGTTCCTGATCAAATATGGAGCAAACTAAAACATGGTATGTTCAAGGATGTAACTATTATAGAAGAGAGAACCCACTTGATCTGGGGGATGAAAACAGTACAATTTGAGTGGCCCAGAAGTTGAGACATAAGATTCAGAGAAAGAAAGAATTTCCTGCCCGCTAGCTTTGCCTCCATGAGTGGCATTTACACAATGGCAAAATGATAATTGCTGCTTACTGTTTTTCAATCTTTTGAGTCCATCCATGGACAAAACAGTGAAGACCAGACTGCAAGGTATACAGCAGGCTCAGGCTGGGGATGTTCAGAAGGTATACAGCAGGCTCAGGGTGGGGATGTACAGGAAGGTATACAGCAGGCTCCGGCAGGCTTGGGTGGCATGTACATGGGTGGGGAATGGTTGGGACATTCCTTCTGTTCTCATTCTGAAGTGTGGGGGGAAGTCAAGCCATATGGCCTGCAGCTGTCAAAAAGAAGAAAACGGACCTTTAAGGACAGGTAATCAGTGACGAGCTCACATACATATTTCAAAATTGAGAAGAAGCAGGTGAGAGCTTAATTATCATGTCTTACATGAAAGTCTAAAGCTACAAATAAAGAAATAGAGAAATGCATATATTATCTGGATTCATGGAGGTCATCATCAAGAGAAACAAACAAAAAAAAACAAGGATAGGAAACATCTAAAACAGTTTTCTTTAACAATGACACTGGGGTGAGGAAGGAAGGGTCTGGCAGGAATCTTTTATTTTTCTTTATAAAGTATTTTGTGCTATTTGATTTGTTACATGTGCATGCATACTTATATAATAATTAAAAAACGAAATTTGACATTACTCAGAAGGAGATGTACAAATGGCCAATGGGTATATGAAAAGGTGCTCAACATCATTAATCACTAGAGAAATGCAAATCAAAACCACAATGAGATGGCACATCACCCTTGTTAGGACGGTGCTTATCAAAAAGGTAAGAAGTTTTGCCAAGGATTTGAAAAAAGCAAAACTCTTATACACTGTTGGTGGGAGTGTGCATTGGCACAGCCATATGGAAGACAGTGAGGATGTTCCTCAAGAAATTAATAAGAAAACTGTCATGTGACTTGGCAACCTCACTTTCGGGAACTAAAGTCAGTGTGCCAAAAAGATATCTGTACTCCCATGTTTATTGTGAAACTATCACGATGGCTACACTATGGAAACAACCAAGTATCTGCTGATGGCTGAATGTGTGCACACGAGGGAAGATGATTCCACCACAGACAAGAAGGCAAACTTGCCTTGCAGCAGTGTGGATGAATTGGAAGATACGGTGCCGAGACAGGCCAGGCATGAAACAGCTGCTTCAGGGCCTCACTTCCGTGTGACACCAAGACCTGTAGAGTCAGGGAGGCAGGGCGTGGTTTGGGGGACTGCTGGGGTCCGGGGAGAGGAGATGTGTTGGCCAAAGGGTGAAAAGTTTCAGTTCTGGAGAGATGAGGCACAATGTGGTGACTACAGTGAATGGCACTGCTGTCAGCTTGCAATTTCCAGAAAGAGTAGGTCTAAAATGCTCTAACACACATAGGAAAATGGGACTGTTTGAGGTGGTGCATTGATAAGCTGGGTTTTGATGATCATTTCACAAAGTATGCCTTGTCAAAACATCCTGCTGTACACCCTGGAAATATGCAATTTTTATTAGTCAAGTAACCTCAGGAAAGATGGAGGAAGAAAGAATCAGGGCTCAGACCTGTGGGTTCCGATGCTGCCTCCAGAGCTTAGGAATGAGGGGCCTCAGGTCAGGACTCAGCCTCTCTGTGTCCCCTCGTCTTCCTCTTGAATAAAGGGCTAAATTACCCTGTTTCAGGGTTGCTGTGTGTGTTTAACAAGATCGTGCACGTAGCATGCTCAGCACGGTGGGTGTGTGCGTGTCACAGGGGTGCTCTCCCACCCCTTCTGTTAGCACACATGCTGTCCTTGCCTTCTGAGCCTCCCCCACCAGCCAGGCCTGGCCTGCTATGGGCTGACTGCTCTGGGAGTGGTCTTGCTCCACCTGTCCTTTAAATACAACCGTCCTCTGACGCCCTGGGAGAAGGAGACCCTGAGCAGGTGAGCATGTGGGGGTGAACTGTCAGGGCTTGGAGATGTCTTGGGACAAGGGGTGTGAGTGATCCAGAAGGTGGCCCTTTATCATCTACTCATGTGTGAGTGGAAGTGCGTCTCTGGATATGGGAGTGGATGTTGGGGTATGTCCAGGTCCAGGAGAGGGGAACAGGGCAGGGTGGGAATAAAGGGGTTACGTGCAGGATTGTTGTGTCAACATCAGACTCCTCACTCCCACCCAGACGTGCATCCTCAGAGAGGTGTCCTCCTCACAGACAAACATCCCCCAGGCTGACCGGACAGTCCCCTGACTCTAGAACAGATCTGAAGCTTCTCTCTCTTCAAAGCTTTCCAGTTTCCTAAAGAAAAGCTGCCAGCTCGGCTGAGCCCAACCTTAGACCAGCCCAAATGAAATAATATAAGGTAAAATAAAATACACTTAAAATACATTAAATTAAATTAAAAGCACTGTTCTGTCACTCAGCCCTGTGTGGTCCCTCCCTGTGCCTCCGTTTTCCCAACTGTAATCTAGAGATGGAAATGTTTTCTACCTCGTGGGATTATATGAACAAAATAGGGCTTGGTACATACGGACTCAATAGTCAATAGTTACTATTACCACCAGCTCCATCTTCATGCAGATAAGTTGGCTAATAGAAGAATCCACTGCATTTTTTAAAATAGACTTTATTTTTTAGAGCAGTTTTAGATTTGCAGCAAAATTGAGCAGAAGGTAGCGAGAGTTGCCATTTGCCCCACCCCCACACACTCTCCCACAGTCAGAGGGGCGCACTTATCACAATCAATAACAATCAATAAGCCTGCTCTGTCATCACCGCCACCCAGAGTCCATACTGTCCCTCAGGGTTCCCTCAGGGCTCCACGTCCTATGGATTTGGACAACATACAGTGACATAGCCACCATTGTAGAATCCCACACAGTAGGTTCCCCGCTCCAGAAACCCTCTGTGCTCCTCCTGTTCATCCCGCTTTCTCCCCACAACCCCAGGGGACCACAGACCACTGTCTCTATCATTTTGTCATTTCCATAGTTGGACATGTGTATGGCATGGAGTCTCTTCAGATTGGCTTCTGTCACTCAGTAATACACATTTAAGGTTCTTCCGTGTATTTTCATGGCTGGAGAACTCATTTCCTTTTAGTACAGAATAATACTCCACTGACAGAACGCGGCACAGTGTACCCAAGAAGACCTGTCAGAGAAAAAGGAAATTTAAAAAGGGGGATTAATAATTGTGGTGGGCAGAATGAGGGTCCCCAAAGATATCCATATCTTTCTTCCGGAACCTGTAAATGCACATTAATTTACATGGAAAAAGGGACTTGTAAAATGTGATTAGATACTTTTTATTGGCACTATGATCTGAATGTTTGTGTCCCCCCAAATTCCTATGCTGGATCCAAACATGTTCTGTCTCTTTCCAAGTCCTGAACATCAAGGAGAAAGCACCCATGCTCTGGAATTCCCCTCAGTTATCTCAAAGTCGCCTGTGCTGACCCTCTGCCCGGCCAAGGCCCAGATAAGGCAGACGGAAACCCCCTTCCTGACTGTGAGCCTGGCTTCTGCCCACGTCTCACCAGCTGGTCAGCGGCCTACCACTGTGCCCAGGATACGGCTGCATTTTCAGGGAAAAAAACACGGCTGTCCGAGCCTCCCTGCCTCACTGCCTCTCCTGGGAGCCCCAGGGCCTGGTGAGCTCCTGCCCCTGCCCTCAGGGGGGACCCTCTTGAGGTGTTTGAGGAATACAGACCACGCGCAGTGTGACGCCGCTGACGTCCAGGCTGAGGTCCTCCTGCTGTGGCCCTGCCGGGTGGGTCCAGGCCTCTTGCCCTTTCCCACATAACGCTGCCCTCTCAGTGGGCAGGTGATGGGGGAGAGGTGATGCTGCCCTCTCGGTGGGCAGGTGACAGGGGAGAGGGTACAAATACTGAAATGCAAAAGCGGAAAGCACATTGAAGGTTTCCAGAAGAGTCGCCATGGTAGTGGTGTGAGCTCCACGTCCATCCAGCTGAGCCCCTCTGTGCCTCCTGAGTCTCTTCTGCAAGACAAGGGCTTTGGGGAGCACAAGAGACTGGGCCATAATCTGTCCTTGCTTGGCAGACTTTGAGTAAAGCAGACAATCCTCCAGGATGTGGTGGGCCTCACCTAATCAGTCAAAGGCCTGCAGGGACAGCCGGGGGTTCCAGGGGACGAGGCACTCTGCCGGCAGTCTGCCTCAGGGCAGGGCTGCCACCAGCTCCTCTGCAGGTCTCCACCAGCCTGCCTCAAAGACTTACGCTTGACAGTGCTCACAGGGGCTGGAGCCAGTTCCTCCCAATCAGTCTGACTCTCTGTACATACCTCCTGATTCAAGAACACAGGCTGATAAGGTGTGGTGATAATGACAGGCTTTTCCATATGCTCTGAGAAACACAGGCACTGGAGACTGTGCTGCAAACCCAGGGAGCAACTTGTACTGTCCCTGGGTCACCGTGGGTGACAGATCAGGCTCCAGCCCCAGGTGCTGCCCTGGGATCCCGGGCATGGGGCTGTGTGGAGTGTACTGGGGATCCCAGATGATGCTCGCAGGCTTTTCACCAAGCACAGAATGGTTACTGGAATGTGGGGTGGGTCCAGAGTGGGGTGCCTGAGAAGGGGGTGCTGCTGCACTTGGCATATTGGAACTTTGTTGTGGGTCCACGTGGGGTCCAGGTCACAGCACTGGCCAACTCAGGCAGCCGGGAGGACTTTCACCTGAAGATCACACCATGAGTTTCTGGCTGTACAGCGCAAGTCCAGCAAGCATCTGCCGCCATCTGCGGTGTTCTGGGGACCACCTGTGGCTGCTGATGGTGCCACTCACAGTTCCTGGTGCCACAGAGGGTGTTGAAGCTGGTCCTTTCAGTCTGTCCTATCAGTAGATGCAGAGCGCAGAGGCCCCGTGGCCACGTGGTGAGCTGGATGTGCAGCAGAGGGTCATCCCCCATGGGCCTCCGGTGCTTTTCCAGGAGGACGCAGGTTGTGGCTGCATACCTCCCAGAATGCGTTCTGGACAGATGCGCAGGGCCAGGCACCCCAGCTGGGTACTGTCGTCCTCACGTGCTGTTTTGTCTCTTGGGTGTGTCCTGTGCTGCTCTCCTCTGGGTCCAGTATGACATGGTCAACTTAGCTCTGTTGCAATTAGGTCTCTGCAGCAGGGGCTAAGTAGATGTCATCACTCCTGGAGCACAGCAACGTGAACAGCTGGCACAGAAGAATGTCCCAGTCTTTGACCCTGTACTTGGTTTCCTCCGAGGAACGCGGGATGCTGAAACAGCCTTGGGATTGCCACCACCCCCACTCCAGCACACAGGTGGGAGAAACAGCAGAGGAGGGGTGGGGAGCAGGGAGCTCTGAAGCTGGAAGGATGCGGAGGTGTTTGTGAGCTGCTTTGCCGATTCTGAAGCAGCCTCTCGGTGTCGGTAGTGTTCTGCACATGTGCTTCAGAACCAAACAGACCCCTGCCCCAAAACCAAGGTCCCTTAGCACTCTCGTCCTTTCTGTCCAAGGGTTTGCCCCCAGAAAAGATGTCATGAGAGAGAAACCCGCCTCCCTGGGAAACTCTTCCTTCCCTAGGCACCTGTGTCTCGCGGAGCTTCTTGTTAGCGTCACACTCACCTTACGGACTTTTGAGAAGCGTACAGCAGCACTTTGAAGGAGCTGCAGGCGTTGTTGCACACCCCTCCCTCTGGCTCTCATGGCTGTGCCACTGCTGCAGATGCCCCAGCTGGGCCAGGGTCAGAGCTGCCATCTCCAGAGCCTCCCGTGAAGATGAGGAGCCCTCCCTCGCCAGCTGCACTCACTGTGAATGGTGGTGGCAGGGAACACGGCTGCCAGGGGTCATTCTGGTGCATTCAGAGGGAGCACAGAGCACCCCGCACGACAAAGACTCTCCCTCAGGCCCTTTGAGCTGTGCGCATGGAGCACAAGGGGAAGAATGGCTCTTCCGAGTGCTCGTCCCTGTAGATGGTAAAGAGCACGTACTGCCAGCAGAGAGTCGGCACAGCTCGCGGAGAGGTCTCCAGGAGGATCTCATGGCAGGCTTTGTGCCGGAGTTGGTAATGTGAGCTCACAGTTTCCCCTAGTTTCTGGATGGTGCACAGCAAGTGTGCGCTCAGCGCTGTACAGACTCCAGCAGGTCACTGCAGGCGGAGCAGGGCATGTGGCAAGCAAGACACAACGCCCCAATTTCTTCCACCAACAGGCAAACTCCCCAAAACTCCACACTGCCTTGGTGCAGGACACCAACAGCAGAGGGTTCCAGGGTGCTGGAGGATGAGCTGGCGCTCCGGGCCCCTCAGCCACTCTCAGACCTGTTCTCTGTGTTGGCTTCCAGTGACCGAGGACTTTCAGTACGATGGCTGAGGTGAAGGCCGCTGTCTGGACAGGGACAGGCTTCCTAGAGGAGTCAGGCTGCAGTGAGGGAGCAGGCAGGCTGTGGCCATCCTTGAGTGACAGGGAGACATGCCTGCTGTGGCGACAGGCACCCCTTAGTGTTCTCGCCTGGTGACAGTCTTGTCTAATGGCCCAGTTATCCCTTACAATGTTTAAAAGGGTGGTAGGAATGTTATTTTCTCTCCCACCTCCCCCGGGCTCTGTGTCTGCCAAGGAAAACAGCATTTGACATTTTACCAGCATAATGATTTGTTCAAGAAATCACCCAGAAAAAAACGAAAAGTAAAGGCAACTCTCAAGTTCACACAAAGGTTATGCTGATAGCAGGGGCTGGGGAGACACAGAGTCTACATGGAGCCTGGTGGGCAGCTTTGCTCAGAGTGCTCTGCTGGAGGAGGGAGGGACAGGGTGGAGATGATGCAGGGTCCCAGGGCCTTGTGCTCTGCTCATTGGGACAGCAGCTGGAGTCACTGAGAGCCTGGGCACTCCATGCACAGCTCAGCTTTATGGTCAGGATGCCCTGTGATGTGGGGCGGGGCTGACTGGAGGCCTTCCCTGCACACCCTATCCTCTTAGCTGCCCTGTCTTCCACCCAGCTCTCCTGTGCTCCTCCTTAACCAGTCCTGGAAATTTCCCTGGACTATACAAGTTTTGTACATGTGTGTCTGCAATGTGTGCATGAGTGCTTGGTGAGTTTGTGTGCAAGTGTGTGCATGTGTGTATGTCCATGTATGTGTATATTATATATGTATGGACATATATCTGTGTATGTGCATGAGTATATGTATGTGTCTGCACATGTGCACAAGTGCATGCATGCATGCATCTATGTGCACACATGTGTACATGTGTCTGCACATATGTGCACATTGCACACATGTGTGTACAGTGCATGAACATGAATATGTGCATGTGTATATGTATGTGTCTGCAATGTGCACAAGTGCATGCATGTATGCATCTATACGCACACACATGTACATGTATCTGCACATATGTGCACATCGCACACGTGTGTACAAGCACGTGCACATGAATATGTGCATGTATATATGTATGTGTCTGCACATGTGCACAAGTGCATGCATGTATGCATCTATGTGCACACACATGTACATGTGTCTGCACATATGTGCACATTGCACACGTGTGTGTACAAGCACATGAACACGAATATGTGCATGTGTATATGTATGTGTCTGCAATGTGCACAAGTGCATGCATGTGTGCATCTATGTGCACACACGTGTACATGTGTCTGCACACATGTGCACATTGCACACAAGTGTACAAGCATGTGCACATGAATATGTGCATGTGTATATGCATGTGCGCATATTCATCACCCTGTGTGATACATTCATGTATAAACAAGTGTGTGCGTGCATGTATTGTCTTTGTGTGCATGTGTATATCTGTATATGTATGTGTCTACATGTATACATGTGTGCACATATCTCTGTGTGTAGTGTGTTTATGCATGTGTTTATGCATGTGTGTATATATACACATATGTGCGCATACATATATTTAGGAAGCAGGGTACTGTTTTTACAGGAGAAGGAACTCTGCCTTCAGTGTACCGACAGAGCCAGGTGAGTGGTAACAACAGTAGCTGCACACTTTGCCTTCCCGTTTTAGCTGTTTCCACCATTTACTAGAAAGAGGAAGCCCTTCAGGCCTGGACTCCTTGGCAGTAACAGAGCACAAGGCTTTCTGAATGGGCAAAGTGGCATCAAAGTATGAATAAACCAACAGCAGGAGTTCATCAGCCTGTGGGCAAGCAGTGGTGGCTGTAACGCTGTGGCACAGGGGGTTGCAGGGAGGAGCCTCCGCTCCCTCTGGAGTGATGGAGTCAGCCCCGGCCTTCTATCCCTGTGAGTGCCACCTCCCTTCCTCCCACCCCCTGGCTGAGCCCAGCTTCCAGCCAAGTGCCCCCTCCTGCCTGGGCGGATCTGGTGGGACAGGAGACTGTTGGTTTCTGTTCCTGATCTTGCAGGTGTCTGCACCCCTCTGTCTGTGCTCCCTGTGGGGCGGCATGGGCCTGGCTTGCTGGGGAAGTATCAACGAGGTCTTCTTAGAGTCCTGCCCAAGGGTGCAGTGGGAGGCAGTGGGAGAGAGAAAGGGGTGATTTCTGCTGAGAAGGTCTACTCCACCATCTATTCTGGAAAACTTAAAAAGAAATTTAAGATGATATTAGAATAAAAAAACCCCAAAAAAAACTTTCATAAAAATCTGCTTGAGCTTCCACAAAGTGCATGTGTGGCTTTGCACTGTTCTGTCTGCCTCTGTGAGTCAGCAGCTCCAGGAGGCCACGGGACAGAGCAGCTTCAGTGGCTCCCAGCAGCACTCCCATGGGAGTGAGTGGGAAGTGTGCTAATACCAGCATTTTTAGCTTTGTGTTATATTCATCCTAGAAGTGAGCAGTCATCATGTTTAAACTCTTTGCTGAAGCTTACAGAGCAGCAGGACCAGCCCAGTTAACTGAAGTTGTAGCTCTAGCTTTGCTGCTAATGAGCTCCGTGTCCTTGGACAAGCTGCTTGTTTTTGTTTTTTTATTTTTTTTAATAGGTAGGGTAAGCATTCCCTCCTGTCCTCACACACATGATACTGTGGTCACATGTACTGTGCAGGGCACAGCACGTGCCATGTGGTAGGTGCTCGGTGCACGCTGACTCTCCCTTCTTTCCCCTGATGAACTTCTATCTATAGGAGGGTGCTGTCCACTTTGTACTATTTTAAGAACAAAATTTAAGTTTCAACATTCGTGACAGTTTGTAAACAGAAATTCAATTATATAGGTGGAGAAAGTCATAAGCAGGAAGAACGTGCACAGCCGCAGTCTCACATACACTCTGAAAAAGAGAGCATGATTTCTCCCACCAAAGGGCACTTTTCAAATCTACTGGATGAGAGATAATTAGAAACCAGCTCCTCAGATAGCCTGTCAGGAAAGGCATATTGTCACTTCCTACAAATCCACCAGCAGCTATTATATTATACGCACATTTCTCAAGAGACAGACCTCAATGCCTTTCAGATGGTGACACCAGAGACGTCCGTCTGCACAGCTTGTGTGGCAGTCTCCACTTGCCCGAACACCCCGGGGACCCTCCTCTGCTGCCCTCTGCACAAGGCTCACACTGCTTCGTTCTGCTGTCCTGAATGCCCTTCCTTATTCATCACACCGTTAACTCTTTTGGGATTTTTTTTTTTTTTTTTTTTGACCCAAAGTAATCCAGACCTCCTTCCCACCTCCTTAATCTATTTCAGTAAATTACGAGGCATCACCTTGTGAGCTCCCTTCCAGAGCTTTGGCTTCCTAATTAAACACTGCACTGGGAAAATGCCACAGTTTGGTTGTGCTTCAGGGCAGGGGCTAGCCCCCTACCTGTAGTCCCCTGCAGAGTAAATGTGCAAGAAGCATTTGGTTATTTGACTCTGTTCATACCCACCTCTGCCTCACGCCTCCTGTTTGCTGTTCCTTCTATATATGGTGTTGTGACACTTGGACCAATTACATTCTAACCTCCTCTCTAGCCCCATTAGGCTAAGTAGTTGAACTCACCAACAGGGTTGCCACTAAGCACAAGCGGCTATTTAATTTTAAATAAAATTTAAGTAAATTAAAATGTAATGATTTTAATTCTTCACATATGCTCAGTAGCCACTTGGTGGCTAATGGGTACCATAGTGTACAATACAAATTAGAGTGTTTTCATCCCTGCAAAAGTTCAATTAGATGGTGTTGCTGTATACTTAAAGGCCAATAGATATCATGATCTTTTATAGGTGGAAACCAAATCAAAGTTTCCAAGTTCATTGCCTGAGGCTATTCATTTTAATGTATTCATTTTTCTTTTTATTGTTACATAGTCAATAGACTTCCTTACAGCAGCTTTGGTTTTCTGGCTATAGAGTGAGCCATTCAAATTCTGGGAGCATTTTCATTTTTTTCTTCTTCTTGTTTATCAAACTAAATGAAGAGTGTTGAAACCCAAAAGGTGTTTATGCATTAACTTCATACTTTGGAACAGATGAAAGTTCTCTCCTGAAAAATGAAAGACCAAATAAGAGTGAAGGCCATGGACAGTATCTCTTGTTTTCTAATTTGGAGGAGAAAGTCCTAGACATGTTTATTATCCATTTGTAATTATTTGACTTCTGCTTTAACATGGGAGTAGAAAGTTTTCCACTTTTGAAGGAAAATGTAATTCACGTCAAGTTCAAAACTATTCCAAATGCAAGCAGCTGTGTCCATATGTTGCTAAAAGATTATTTTCTAAATGGTAACATGGAGAGCATACTTTAGGTTTAAAAGAACCCCACGATCATTGAGGACACCAGGGGCTTCCTCCTTGCAGAACTGCCTTCAGGGTGAGTCCGCAAGAGCCTGTCGGGCTGGGGAATGAGGGCATATTGGTCAAGATGCTGTTGGATTTTTTAATGGGTGGTAGATTGCAGTCTTTGGTATAAGCACAGAGAAATACTTTAGTGCTAATGACATTGGTGTCAGCCTGACATAGTTTCCCTAATTATAGTGAGGAAAAAAATACTTGTACTAAATCTCCCAACACATTATCTTTACAGTTGACATCTTCAGAATTTGGAGAATGTTTTTTTCTTTTTTATTTTCTTGAATAATGTAGAAGTTAATTTCCTCAGACTTTGTATTAGATTTACTGCCTATAAGTATCAGCTGGTTTGGGGAAACTGATAAAATTTGTTCAAATATGTTGTGTCCTTAATCATCATCAGTGCAACTCAAGTCTCCAAAATGCTTCCCTGCGTTTTGGTCCACTGTGCATGAACAGCTTTTAGTTTAGCAGAATAATGCCCGGGACACTCCAGTGTGTCACCAGACTTCTCATGGCTGCAACTCCTGCAGCCATTTGTATTTTCTGTAGTTGTGCAGAAGCTTCATGAGATTCTTCAGACCTTTGGATTATGTCACATGGATGGTTACTGAAAGGATGGTGCTTTGTGGAATTTGCAGGTCAAGATCTTCACATGAATACTCAAGTCTAGATCTTCTTTTTTTTCTTTCAGTTTTTAGCTTGAGAAGCAAAGGGAAACTGAGTTACAGAGGTCTAGATTTAATTGCTAAAACAGGCCAAATAAACCAGAATTAGCAAGGAAAATAAAGCACCTGTCTCTGTTGGGGCTGGGCTTTCTCTTCAATGAGCACTATTTAATATGCCATCAACTTTGCTGAGACAAAAGTTATTCATTCAGTTTATATCACAGAGATTCTAAGATTTACCAGCATAGCTGGAGCCCAAAGTTAGTTTATCAGATGGTCAGTTGAAAGCAGAATTCGTTTTGTCACAGAAATGAAGCTATTGGCTTGTGGCCAGATACCCAGGTTAGCTGGTACAATCCTTGTTCAACCTGTAGCCATAGTGAGACTGTATATCCAGGTGCAGTGCAGAGCACCCAGCTTCCAGGACCCCAGCAGGGAGCAGAGGAGTGGGAAAGGAGGTGTGGCTGGCTGGGCCTTATGGACTCTACAGCTCTACAAGTGTTACCAGGACCAGGCCTGTGCAGGAGCCAGACAGGGAGAGAAGAGGGTGTGAGGCTTCACAAGGACGCCTCTGTTGGTGGCAGTGACTTTGGGGGTGGCAGGGCAGACTGTGGGCTGTCTTTGTGCAGTCAGTGGGGAGGACCCTGGCTTTAGGGATGGCTCTGGAGACGGGTAGGGAGAGGCCATGCAGGGAGGACTGCAGGCTGGAGGCTGCAGGTCAGTTCTTAGTCTCCCTGCCCTGGAGCTCTTCACTGCCCATAGAGCCTCCTCCACTGAACTGGGCCCTGTGTTGAGGAGGTCTCACCCCTGCCTTTACAAGGCATGAGCCCAGAGTGCTGGGTAGGTCGGTCTAACCTCTCTGAGCTTCAACTTCTTCATTCATAAACTAGAAATAATACCTGTTTTTGCCTGTATATTTCATAGGAATCCTGTGAAGAATTTTTTTTTTAAGATATATTTTTTAAAGGAATATATGGTGCTTATGCTAAAGCTAAGTTATTTAAGAAGCTAGAATTTAGAAGTTAGTTAACAAACATAGTGAGAGTCCTGGTTAAGTAATTGGTTTGATGTTCATAGCCACTAGTTAGCTCATATGATGTTCCAAATTACAAAAAAGAAAGAGAGAGAAGGAAAGAGAAAAGGAAGGAAGGAAGGACGGAGAGAGAGAGAAGAAAGATAGAAAGAAAGGAAAAAAAGAAAGAAAGGAAAGGAAGAAAGGAAAAGAAAGAAAAAGGAGAGGGAAAAGAAGGGAAGGGAAAGGAAGGGAAGGGAAGGGAAGGGAAGGGAAGGGAAGGGAAAGAGGAAGGGAAGGGAAGGGAAGGGAAGGGAAGGGAAGGGAAAGAGGAAGGGAAGGGAAGGGAAGGGAAGGGAAGGGAAAGGAAGGGAAGGGAAGGGAAAGAGGAAGGGAAGGGAAGGGAAAGAGGAAGGGAAG
>CAUYPK010021764.1:0-13053 GCA_963574355.1 Loris lydekkerianus
TTGTTGTTTCTAGTTTACAGTTTTTCTTTAGCAATAAATATTGAAAAGCATTTAACCTACTGATTCCTCAATTATTGTAATTGTTTTGGGTATATATTTTTATTTTTGAAATTTACCAGTGGCTGCTGCATTTTCCACCTCGCTTTATACTCGTGTCACTAAGTTTTCCCAGTTTTTAGGGTAAAATTAAGGGGGTCGACTTATACTCAGGTCGGCTTATACTTAAGTATGTGCGGTACTTTTGTTTGGTTTGCCAAAGATCAGATGGCAAGTAGAAATTGGTTTTATCTCTTGGTTTTCTATTCTGTTTGATATGTCTGTCTCCATTTTTTGTGCCAATGCCATGCTGTTTTGATTACTATAGACTTGTGATATAGCCTGAAGTCTGCTAGGGTGATGCCTTTGACTTTGTTTCTGTTACTAAGAATGGCCTTAGCTATACAAATTTTTTTCTGGTTCCATACAAAACAAAATACTATTTTTTCCAGTTCTTCAAAATATGTTGGTATTTTAATGGGGATTGCATTGAATCTATAGATTGCCTTTGGGTAGAATAGACATTTTGACAATGTTGATTCTTCCCAGCCAAGAACATCGTATGTTCTTCCATTTGTTAGTGTCTTCTGCAATTTTTTTTCTTAGGGATTCATAATTCTCTTTGAAAAGATCTTTCTCCTCTTTTGGTAGGTGTATTCCTAAGTATTTCATTTTCTTTAAAGCTACTGTGAAGGAAATTGTGTCAATTGTGTCCTTGATTTGCTTCTCAACTTGGCTGTTTTTGGCGTACACAAAGGCTATTGATTATTCCTTTTAAATAATTAAATGAGTGTGCAGTTTGATGACAGCAGTTGTGTGTAATATCATTTATAGAATTGTTTTCTGCTATTAGTCTCAGGTTCCCTAAATGATGTAAGTTTTTCTTTATTTATTTATTTTTATTTATTTTTTTT
Source organism: Loris lydekkerianus (assembly GCA_963574355.1). Lineage (NCBI taxonomy): Eukaryota > Metazoa > Chordata > Mammalia > Primates > Lorisidae > Loris > Loris lydekkerianus. Next base: position 951 of record CAUYPK010021764.1, read on the forward strand.
GGGGGGGGGAGAGTCTCATTTTGTCACCCTTGGTAGAGTGCTGTGGTATCATAGCTCACAGCAACCTAAAATTCTTGGGCTCAAGTGATTCTCTTGCCTCAGCCTCCAAGTAGCTAAGACTACAGGCACCTACCACCCTGCCCAGCTACTTTTTTTTAGAGACAGGGTCTCGCTCTTGCTCAGGCTGATCTCAAACTAGTGAGCTCAGGCAATCCACCCACCTCGGCCTCTTAGAGTGCTAGGATTACAGACATGAGCCACCACTCCCAGCCAAGTTTAATTTCTTTACATAAAATTTTTCAATCTATAGGTGAGCTTAAGGTTTTATTTTATTTTGTATTTTAGCTTCTCTTTATCCAAGGTATTGGGGGGAAAGTCCTTACTGTGGAAAATATTCACAAGCTATACATCCAATAAAGGACCAATAACTAATTCTGCAAAGAACTCAAGCAAATTGCAAGGAAAAAAAATCACATGAAAAAATGGGGAAAAGACAGAAACCGAAGCTTTTCAAGAGAAGATAGACAAATGGCCAATACACATATGAAAAAAATGCTCCACATCACTAATGATCAGAGAAATGAAAATTGAAACCAGAACAAGACATTACCTTACCTGTATTGGAATGGTTTTTATTAACTACCCTCTCCACCCCCCAAAAAATAGAGGCTGGTGTGAATACAGTGAGAAAGGAATGCTTATATACTGTGGTCCTACTATAAATTAATATAACTTTTATGGAAAAAAGTATGGGACATTCCTCAAACAACTAAAAGTAGACCTACCATTAGATCCAGCAATTTCACCACTGGATATTTAAGCCGAAGGAAAAGAAGTCATTTTATCAAAAGGACACTGCACTTGAATGTTTATTACAGCACAATTCACAATTGCAAAGATGTGGAATCACCCCCACGTTCTCATTAATTCAAGAGTACATTGACAAAATGTGGTGTATGTATACCATGGAGTACTACTTGGTCAAAAAAAGGATGGCTTAATGCCTTTTGCAACAATTTGGATGGGACTAGAGACCATTATCCTACGTGAAGTATCTCAAGAGTGGAAAAATAGACACCACTTGCACTTGCTATTAAATTGGAACTAATTGACGAGCACACAGAGACACAGGGGAAAGTAAAAGTCATTGGAAATCAAGCAGGGGTGAAAAAGGGAGGAGGCGATGAGTGAAAGGCTACCTAATGTGTACAGTGAACACCATTTTGGTGATAGGCACACTTCCTGTGATACAAGTATTATCAAAGTGATTCGTGTAACCAAAAATCATATGTACCCCTTTAATATTTCGAAATAAAAAAATACTTTGACCAAAACTTGACTCAAAAATAAATTTTATTTTTGAATGTATAAAAAGCAGCACAACACTCAACAAAACCCACCTTTAAACATTAAACTTTTATGACATTTTAAGAACTTTTTCAGGTTTCATGTCTATGTTATCTTTTGCAATTTTCCAAGCAATTTCCTTCTCATCATTTTCTTGACATTTCAGTTATCTTCACACACAAAAAAAATCTACTTTTTGCTAAATAAAAGATGTTTTTCCTTCCAGGGGAAGAAATTCCTTAACTGAAGACAATTTGAAAATCTGAACAGGTATAGAATGTATCTTTTCTGTTCTGTCTCATATATTTTGTTTCTCTTAGTATGACCTTGGAGGAATCTCATCTTTTTTGTGCCTTCTCAATTAAGCATGTGTGGAAGCATTTGCACATATCAGTGCCACGATTATAGTCCATGAAAAATGGTGCCTACAGTGTTCACATCTCTTTTTCCAACTTTTTTTCTTAATATCACCTTTGAACTTATTTATTTCTTGTCATTTGGCTTAGTCCAGTGTCAATCCCCTATAAAGCATTGTTGTGGTACTGTGTTCCTTAAATTGATCAAATGGAGTACAATTTTAAACTTGAATGATATCTTACATAGAAATAAAAGGATTATATTTTCCTTAAATCAATCTGTTTTGTTTTATAAGAAAACTCATTAAGTATGCTAATTATTTAAATCTTCCTTATAGCAATGTTATAAATGTAGGTTTCATTTTAAAATATGCATAATTTTATAAAAATAGATATTTAAACCTTAGAATTTTAGGAAATATATTCTATTTAATTGAATAAAAAGTGTTCACCAACTGTGTACATGCCACTGTAATGATTACTAAATATACAAAAAAGCTTGTAATGCAAAACAATCAGTTTTTTCTACTACCCACATAGGGGTTTTGCCTGAGCTCTTCTTCTGATGTCTGGGAGTTAAATATAAAAGAAAATTTAACCTGATAAATACTGGTGATCAGCTAAATAAGTATAGTACTTAAAAGAGCTTTTTTTTTTTTTTTTTTTTTGAGAAAGAGTCTCACTATGTTGCCCTCAGTAGAATGCCGTGGCGTTACAGCTCACAGCAACCTCCAACTCATGGGCTTAAGCTATTCTCTTGCCTCAACCTCCCAACTAGCTGGGACTACAGGCACCCGCCACAACACCTGGCTATTTTTTGATCGCAGCTGTTATTGTCGTTTGGCAGGCCCCGGCTGGGTTCGGACCTGCCAGCCCCAGTGTAGGTGGCTGGCGTCCTAGAAGTTGAGCTACAGGCAACAGGCCTACTTAAAAGAGGTTTAAGTGTGTCCATTCCTTAATTAACCTATGTTCTAGGAGACCCTTGAAGTAGTAGTTAGAACACTTTGGTTTTTAGGCAAGTCACTTAAACTTTACTGGTTAGGTTTTACCATCTAGGTATGAGGAGATTCTTCCAGGTGATGCTACATAAAAGATGCTTCCTATTGGGTCTCTCCTAACTGGTTGTATAACTAATTTCCTCAGCACTAGCCAAACTGAATCCTGCACTGATTTTTTAAGGAGTAAAATGCATAAGATCATTAATATTAAGTGGCATAAGGCAATTGCCAGTAATTTTTAATTTTAGTAAATGATTATTAGTGAAAACAAATTTTATTTTTTGTAGTTAACATATATATGATCTCATGAAAATGAAACTTGATCTTTGATCTTGCATTTTTTCCTTAATTATTGATTTTTATAATAATTTTGGAGTTTTCATCATAATCCTAAAAGCACTATTCTGAACACCATAATCCCAAATGTTGGAAAGATCATAATCCTTAAAGTCGAAAATCACTAACATCTAAAATCCTGAAAATCACAATTAAGGGATGCCTTTGTCATGTTATATAGAACTATTACTTTGCTATTTACTTAAAAACTAAGTCTGGGTGGCACCTGTGGCTCAGAGGGTAGGTTTACTGGCCCCATATACTGAGGGTGGTGGGTTCGAACCCTGCCCCCAGCCAAACTGCAATAAAAAATAGCCGAGCATTATGGTGGGGACCTATAGTCCTAGCAACTTGGGAGGCTGAGGCAAGAGAATTGCCTAAGCCCAGGAGTTGGAGGCTGCTGTGAGCAGTGACACCATGGCACTCTATTGAGGGTGACAACATGAGACTCTGCCTCTAAAACAAAAACAAACAAAAATTAAGTGTCTGGTGCCAAATTGACAAGGGCTGGAGTTACGGAGTTAATTTTATTTAGGTGTCAATAATACCTATAACCTGGTAAAGCAATTTGTTATGCTAGGTTATTTCATCTTTGCTCATCATTTCCAATACTGAAAATTTAAACTGTGTAAACTTTTTTAGAGAATTCAAATTCATTTATGTATTTTTTTGCAAATTTAACTCCCCAAAGTGCATTATCGCAGCATTGACTTTCTGCGCAAGCATTGTACAATGCATGAAAAGACTGAAACTTCCTTCACAAGCAAGGAATGTACTTTTAGTACACCTGCATTGGTGAAAGGTGAAACTTCTCAAGATCTTGGATCTTTGGGAGACTTCTTCTGCCATGATGACCCATTGTGACTTTTGATCCATCTTATCAAAATTTAAATTGTTCATCATGATATTTCAGATGTCAACAGTTATCAAGCTAGGCGCACACAATTATCAACTATAAGTTCATACGTTTTCTTTTCTGACCAATTTCTCTGTGAATCTGATTCCTCTACTCATAAATGTTTTACCCTTGTGATCATCCTTAGTATACCTGAATATTTATGCCTGCAAAAATATGTATGTTATTATTTCCTACTTTATTATATAAAGTAGCATATGAGTGGTCTGTCATGTTTTTATGTTTTCAAAAATCACAAAAATGGAAAAGCAAATATCCAACATACACAATGCTAATATGAAACCAGTAGATAAACAACTACACCCCCACATGACTGAAAAACACAACTTCCTGTGGAGGGAGGGGAAGGAGGGAAAATGGAGAGAGGAGAACAGAGGGGATCACTGCGCTCTCACCAATGGGCACAATGTGCGGGGATGCGACATGCCTCCTGGGTGACAAACAAATGCCAACGATAAGGTTGCATAATATTCCATGGTGTACAGTTCGACTTTTACAAAATAATGCAGATTTGTAAAGTATGTATAATCGAAGTTTCTTGAATGTGGCCTTGTTTGATCACAGCTAAATTAACGTGGCCTTCTGACATGTGAAGGTTCCTCACCCCTCCTAAGCTCCAGGTCAAACCAGAGCAGCTGAGGAATGAAATACAGGGTTTCCGGGACGTGCTGAAGAGTGACTTGGGGCACACGTGGTGGCTGTCACTGTCCTGCAGACATGGAATCTGGTGAGTCATCTCAGTCATGGTGCTGCCAACTTTGCTAATGACAGTACGTCCAGCAAGAGGACGTGTCCCCTGGAGGCTTGGTTACGAGTAGAGAATGACATGTACAATGTGAGCTCAAAAAAATGTACGTTTTAATAAATTTTACACCTTAAAGAAAAAGTGATGATGCTGCTGGGAAAACGGGCGCATTTCCTCTGCCTGCTCCCGGCACGTCCCCGTCTCAGCCCTGCCCTGGCACAGGCCTGTTTGTTTGTCTTTTTCCATGCCTGAGCTTTTTTTAGTGCTCTCCTGACAGACTAAGTATTGTTTTCCCTGAGCTCCATTCCTGTGCACTTGCACATTGTCTAATGCAAACCGCATCCTCTCAGGACACTGCACCCCTCTTCCGCGCACCCCCTCAGCAGCCTTCTTTTTCTATATATACACCTTTGATTTCGGGCAGTTTTCCTACCTTGTCACAATCCCATGAAAAGACACGTAATCTGTAGCATCTGGGTGGCTGCCTTTCTCCGTTGTGAGGTTTTCAGCTGCTTGGCGTTTTCTCTCTGAGGCTGACGAACTTCTCTGGGTGAGATTTTAGGATCCGCCACATTTATCTTCTTCACTGTGATTTTATTTATCCCCACTCCCTTGCCTGGAATTGATCCTGACTGGTAGTTTCACACAGCTGCCTACATCATTGGCTAAACCGTCTTCTTAGGCCACACTTCTGCCACCTGAATGCCTTCCTCCTAGAAATATTTGGTTACAGGAGGAAAAAAACAACACTGGAGAAGTAGATCTGGGATCCTATTAATTTTGAAGGCAGCTAATTTCAGCAATTTCCTGTATTTCTCATGCCCTGATCACAGCTCGTGTCAGCCTCAGTACTGGTGTAGTGTCAGGTTCTGTCTTTCTGGATTAATGCACACATCGAGGACAGAGGTTGCTGTTCCCCATCTTTGTGTTCCTGACACCCCCATGTGCCTGGCATACAGCAGGCCCTGCAGAAAGAGTCTTGAGTGTATTTTTATCACTATCATTTCTCAGGAGTACCACAGTTTTAACTTTCCTGGCGAATAGTATATAAAATACATACTATTCAGATTCAAATCATACTTTGTTTATTTGCAGTATTGTGTCAGAATTTATGCATCTGTTCTGTGCATCCAAACTCCCTTTGAAATTGTAAATCTGTTTTGCACACACACATATTAAAACATTCAATTATGCAACTAACTTGAGAGTGCATTTGAAATTATGAACATATGTGATTTAAAAACAGAAAGGTAAAAATTAGCATCTCAAATCCTCTAAGGGAACATGAAGGATGTAAGAGATGGGCTGCGTCTGCATGGTATATGAAATGTTAAGAAGAACAGTTTGGTTACATCTTTAGATGCCATACTATCTTTATTCAAATTTCTATTATTTAACAAATGCCAAAGCCTTGGAAGCCAGCTATTCTGATTGTAATCAACCATAAAGGAAACAAGATGTCCACATGTATTCTTGTCCACTGATTTACTCTGGGTCAAGTGGGAGATATAAAATATACAAAGTCTGCGTGTAGAGCTTAAGTACAAAGGCACTGTCCTTGAAACAGAGAAGCAGGAAACTGCAAGAGAATCCCAAAGAACATTTTCATGAAGACAACAAAAGCTCCGCGGGAGGGGGCGGAATTGAGCTGAAGTGAGCTGGCCAGGCCTGGGCGGCACTCCTCAATGCTTCCTGCAAGAGATCTCCAGAAGCCCTAAAAGGGAAAAGAAACATCTTCTGTGTGAATATGATAAAAAAAAAAAAAATAGGGAGAAAAATTAGAAGCTATTTGTAGGTAGGTATGTGTGTCCAAGCTTACCCCACCTCAAGAAAGAAAGAGGATTAAAAAACTGAATTCTGGAGGAAGTGCTTCAGGGGAAGAAGAAAGACGGAGGCTATTTCTTTGCCGATACCAGGGATACATCGTCAGCTTCTTAACATACATTGTACACATTCTCTCCAGGCCTGCCATGGTTTTATGTTTTACTGGGACAAGTTAGAGACTATCTAGCTCTTTATATTTCTATAGAGTTCTGTATGTATAATGCAGAAAGGGTCAAATGGAAGTTGAAGGGTAAACTTGAATAGTCCTCTATAACTCACAGATAATAAAGACACGCTAACGATGAAACTGGAGGGTTGTGTGGAGGCTGTGATGGTGGGAATGGGTTACAGCAGAGAATCAAATGGCAGAAAGGACAGCGTATGTTTTGGGAATCAGCTGGGCCTTTAATAATTCTAGGGAGAGCCTGCTGTAGGTGAGGAAATAGGCTGGGTTTTAGATAAAGAGTAAAGAATAAAACAGACAAGGTTCCTGTCCCCATGGCACTCCTTGTTTAGTAAAGGGAAAAAACATGGAATAAACAGTTACTGAATGAATCTATGATCACGTTTTGCAAATAGACACAAAATAAGAAAGATAATACAAGAGAAAGATTGAGATATTTGAGGAACTGGAAAGTGTTCTAGCTCCATTTTTGCAGGTTACTTATGTTTGGACTATGGGAAAGCTACTCAATACGCCTTTAAGCCTCAGTTTTCTCACCTGTACAACAGAGAAAAAATAGCTACTTTATAACGTGTGAATAAAACGACACAGGTAAAGTAGCAGACAGCTACTTTGGATCTTATGGATAATGAAGAATTAACTAGAAAACTAGCTATCTTGCCAACAGTCTAATCTATGTTTTCTTCTCTTCCCAGTCTAAACATGTGGCATAGGACATGTTCTCAGACTAGATGGGTGTAGGTTCCTGACAGCTGACCTTCAAGGTCAAATGCTCTGCTTTCCCATGCTTCCTGTCTAGGATGCTCTTCCATCATGGCCAGTGTTGGGCATTGTGGAAGGCCTGGAGTGCAAGGCTCTCTGGCATAAAGAGGAGTGTGAGTATTTCAGGGCTAACAGTGGGCATGCTGGGGTGAGCACGACTGGACACTGCTTTGAAGATCCAGGGTCCTGTAGGGCCTCTGGGCAACACAAGAATGAATCAGTTAGTCCCCCACAGAAGGAGCTGAGTGGAAATGAGACAAACTTTGGACCACAACTGAGATGTTGCCTTCTTTACAATGTAATCCTTGTATGTTTTTATTTTTAATGTTTTCCCCTCTATATCTGGTTCAGCGAGTGATACAGCAAATTTCATTCTAATTATTTCAAGTGTTAAGAATTGGATTTGAGAAGATCTTAGTGTATAAAATGACAATTACTGAAGTGTAGATAACATTTCCTCTACCCATGCTCCACCTCATGTCTTAGCGGCAGACTCTGGATTCAGAGTAAATGTTTCTTAACCAGAAGTCACTTCTAGTTCAGGCAGTGCAACTCATCACCAGATTAGGGAAGCAATGCCTGCTAAACCTCATTGCTCATCATTCTAGACAAGCTTATCCAAAACAAAACAAGCCAAAACAAACAAAAAAACAAACAAACCATGCAGCTTTTTGAGCCCTATCTCCCTCACACAGAATGTGAAATCTCTCCAGCTATTCTGGCCTTTGAGGGTGTAGACGTGCCTTTGAGTCCGTCAGCATGTGGAAAGTGGCTCTGCAGTTTTGGTGCGAATGCGAATTGCTTTCTGCCCACAGGTGCCCGTCTGACCGTCATGACAGGTGTAATCAGTGATTCTGCTGATTGCAGAGTTTCTCCCGCTCCTAGTCAGGCCTCAGGTGTGTTGTAATTCACACAGGAAGCTCCATTTCAAATACTGGGAGGGAAGGTAACATTGCTGCCTTATAAAGACGCTTTTCCTTTTTTGTAGTACTCAATTGAATAAGGGCGTGTATGTGTTGTGTTTTTTCTTGGAATAAGAACAGCTTTGATGAGAAGCCCTTTCATTAGGATTATAACATAAGGGGCTATAAAAACATCCTCAGGTAAATTGCCATTTTGTAAGCTTCTCAGTTTGAATTATTCAGCCGTGGTTACTATGGAACCGGGAGCCTTGTTTACTTTGCAGAGGAAAATTTTAAGGGTCCCCAAGTGTCCCCAGACTGCGGAAGGGCTCATTACAGGAGACATATTCCTCCCCGGCTGGAGGCACTCTGCACGGTGCATGCGCAGTCGGGTGTGGGCACCTGCTGCTCGCTGAGCTCGCACTTTCCTACTTGAGTTAAGACGCCTCCGTGTGGGAAATAGTTGTTATGCTGAGGTCAGCTCAATCACAGGGATCCTGCAAGGAGCTAGCTCAGTTCTCTTTAAGATGAGTGACATAATACTTTTTAACTATTTGTTTGGTTAACACTCGCTGTTTCCTCCTCCGACTGCGAGTGATTTATGTAGGTAGTTTTCTGTAATTCTCCTGGGACTCTCTGGAAGGATTACTTTATTTTACAAAGGAAGAAACCGAGACTCTAAGAGGTCAGGTAAATTATCCAAGTGAGCAAAAGAGCTTGAACGTGAGTCGAGTTCTGACTCTAAGTCCTGAGAATACGTGGAGGGGCGCGGCAGGGTGGAGGCCTGGGATAGCTGTCCCTCAGCTGTTCTCCGAGGACCAGGACTCTGCTGACCTCTGTCCCCGTGAGCAGAGACCGAGAACGTTGCAGTGGGCTGCGCTCCGGCCCTTATCCCAGCGCAGTGCCTGGAATTTGCACCCCGTAAGTGCCCGCAGCGTTGCTCTCCATTGCTCAGGATTACGAGGTTCTAGGACACTCCAAGGGAAGTGGTTTGTGTCCCATCTCCCACCCCTCGAGGTCAGCGTGGGGCACACAGGGGCTGACGCTGCCCCTGGGGGCGGACTGCGGTCCGGGCTTGGTAGGGGGCCTGCGGACGGGGTGCAGTCCCCCAGGGGACGCTAGCTCAGCCCCACTCAGCCACAGTGAATTCAGTTCATCAGGTCTACAGAGGAAATTGGTGGCAGTTTAATTTGGCCATAGAACCAAAGCGTCTTCCTGGCTCATTTGTAGAATCAAAATATTTTACTGACTTAAGGAGTCCAGGCACAATTTAGTTTAGGTTTATATCACACGGGAAGAAATTGGCAGCTGCAGAGATGACCTCACGTGCCTGGAGAGTGGAAGGGCCAGGCGTAGGACGCCAGTCTCCTGCCCCAGAGACCAGTCTGTCTACAGACATCACGCCCTCTCTGGTCCTGGGTCAGTCTGCTAGAGGATGTGCCTACAGCAACAACCTCTGGCTGTGGGGAGCCCGAGATGGGTATAAAAAGGTGGGTTTCAGGGCAGCGCCTGTGGCTCAATGGAGTAGGGCACTGGCCCCATATACCGGAGGTGGTGGGTTCAAACCCAGCCCCAGCCAAAAACTGCAAAAAAGAAAGAAAAAAAAAAAAGTGGATTTTAGTAAAGAGCCGGAGATAGTTGATGGAGTGAGTGAAGCTTAGTACAAAAGGACAGGCAAGGGAATCCAGATGGCAGGCAAATTGTCTGCTTACCGTGATGTCCAGGGTTGCCCTAGGGTCTGGGGGACAGGCCCTTGATTTTAAGGCCTGCAGGTTATGAAACCTCAATCAGTAGAGCAGACTGCATTCCTCAGAAGAAACGTGGAAGTATCATTATATTTTCTTGCCCTCTAGGTTTTATTTCCTCAATTTTACCTTTATGCACCACATTTTCTTTATCCACTCATTGGTTGGTAGGCTTTTAGGTTGATTCCAAATCTTTGCAATTGTGAATTGTGCTGCAACAAACATTTAGATGCAGGTGTCGTGTTGATAACAATGACTTTCATATGCTAGTAATTGTCTCAATTACTTTCAGGTCTGTAGGTTTCTTTTTATCTATTTATTTTTAAAAATACATATATATTAGTTAACACATTTTTCAAAGAGCTAGGAGAGAGGATTTTGAAGGTTGCAACACAAAGAAATGATAGCAGTTTTAGATGATGGATATGCTAATTTCCCTATTTGATTATTACACATTGTATGTGCACACTTCAAAACTTCACACTATAACCCATAAATAAGTGAGCTGCTTTTAACTTGGATTCTGAGAGCCAATTCCTGACAATGTTTCCTTGATATCAGAGTCAGTATCTCCCCACGGGAGACTCTGAGTTGGTGGCATGGAAGTGGCTGGTATCCTCAAAGCTTGTTAAAACATTCAAGGAAAGAGAGGAGAAGGTGGTTGATGGGCAAAGAAATGAATCACCTGGAGTTTAGAGATGATAGGGGGGAGGGATTCTCAAACTTTGATGTGCGTAAAACTGTTCAGTGAGCTAACTTTTTTTTTTGTTTGTTTTGTTTGTTTTTGTATCCTCTTAAAAATTTGAGTAGATTTAAGAGGTGCAAGTGTTTTAGTTACATGGATAAATCATATAATGGTGAAGTCGGGACTTTTAGTGCACCTGTCACCAGCACATGTATATAAGACCTGGTAGGTAATTTTACCTACCTGTTCCCCTTTGAGTTTCTGATATCCGTCACACCTCTTCATAACCATGCAGAACCATTGTTTAGTTCCAATTTGTAAGTGAGAACACGTGGTGTTTGTTTATCCATTCCAGGGATACCTCCCTTAGGATAATGGTCTCCCGTCCAATTCAAGTTCCTGCAAAAGACATTATTTCCTTCCTTCTTTTGACTTCGTGGAACTCCATGGTGTGTATACACCACATTTTCTTTATCCACTCATTGGTTGGTAGGCTCTTAGGTTGATTCCAAATCTTTGCAATTGTGAATTGTGCTGCAACAAACATTTAGGTGCAGGTGTCGTGTTGATAACAATGACTTCTCCTTTGGGGAGACACCCAGTACTGGGATTGCTGGATTGAATGATATGTCTGCTTGTGTTTCTTTTAGGAACCTCCATGCTGTTTTCTATAGAGGTCGCACTCATTTAAATTTCTACCAACCATGTACAAGTATTCTCTTTCACCTCATCTGTGCCAACATCTATTGTTTTCTTACTATTAATGGTCACTCTGACAGGGGTAAATAGGATGGTAGCTCATCATAGTTTTAATTTCTATTTCCCTGATGGTCAGTGATGTACATTTTTTCGTGTTTGTTGGCCATTTGAATATTTTCTTTTAGAAAAGGTCTGTTCATTTTATTGTGATGGGGTTATTTGTTTTGTTTTGTTTTCTCGAGGATATGTTTGAGTTATTTGTAGATTCCAGATATTAGTCCTTTGTGACATGTATAGTTTGTGAATATTTCCTCCCATTCTATAGGTTATCAATTTACTCTGTTGAGGGTACGGTGACTGTTTGTTTATTTATTTATTTATTTTTAGATAAAATATTTTATTTTATTTTTTATTTTTTTTTATTAAATCATAGCTGTGTACATTGGTATGATCATGGGGCATCATACACTAGTTTCATAGACCGTTTGACACATTTTCATCACACTGGTCAACACAGCCTTCCTGGCACTCTCCCAGTTATTGTACCAAGACATTTACATTCCACATCTACCAAGTTTCACATATACCCTTATAAGTGCACCGC
>CAUYPK010021766.1:0-15850 GCA_963574355.1 Loris lydekkerianus
TTGCTGGCTCCCTGTATCCTCAAAGGGATGATCATAGGCAGATCCCACCGGCCAGAGATGTCTGGAGTCTTGTCTCCCCAGATTCGCCGAGCCCAGTTACAGGGAAGCTGCTACTCAGCCGCCATCTTTAATCCCTCTCTCGCTTTCCTTGATTCTTAAAGGGATCTGAGGGAATTCTCACACTTTTGGTTTGATTGATTTGTTAAGGGAAGTGGAAGAGGGAAAATAATTTGTTCTTGGTTGCTTCTCAGTAAATCCAAGGAAATAAAGAACATCCCCTTGCTTGCTGGCATGCAAGTCTCTTTAGCTTCAGCACAGCATACTTTACACACATACACACACATATATACCAAAAGAGAAATTCCTTCTTGTTTCTGATAAAAAATCAATTTAACCCAAAAGTTAAATTAAGTGATTCTTTTTTGGGCCAAGTCTTATCTCTTGGAGGCAATTGCAAGGTTTCCCCTCGTGACCAGCGGAAGTATCTAGAGAGCGATACATAAACAGAATTTTGTACGAATTAGAAGAGTAATGAGGACTGGCATCCTCTCTACAAAGAAGCCTTCAGTGACAAGCACCAGTAGAGCGTAAGAAGTTGGTAGAGTGGAGGCTACCCAGAGAGGGTTCTTCTGTCTTTGACCTCTCTCTGTCCTACTCCCAGTTCATTCTGTAGATAACACACGCATGGACCTGATAATCCCTGGGGAACAGTATTTCTACCTGAAGGCCAGAAGTGCGGCTGAGAGACAGCGGTGGTTAGTGGCCCTGGGGTCAGCCAAGGCTTGCCTGACAGACAGTAGGACCCAGAAGGAGAAAGGCAAGTATTGATTGTCTTTTGGTCTGAAAACCTTGGGAATCACCCACTGTCATTTCTGGGTTCCCTTATTTATTCCCTTTCCCCTGACCACCTAGCCAGCTTTTTGTATCATGCAAGTGCTACTTAGGTTAGTAGAACTTAAACTAAGGTTCATATCTAGGTCTTCTTTCTTGGTGTATCATAGCACAAAGAATGTAGGGTTTGGCTTTGTGTTTAACTGTGTGTAACCTTAGCATAGGTCACTTAATCTCTCTTAGCCTGTTTTTTCATCTTTTAAAAAGAGGTAATAGTACCTACCTTAGGAGGATTACTATGAGGATTAATGATGATATGAAATGATCTAAGTACTCAGTGCAGAGTTGACATTTGGTGAATAGCTAATCCAGAAAAGCCTTGGATCAGGGTGTTTCTGTAGTAATGCCCTGCATTCCCTCCCTTTCTTTGGGATGGAATGAATACTTAATTGTTCAGCTGCTGCTGCTTCTTAATGCTCATTAACTCCTGAGAGCTATAGCACAACTTTGTGCCTGGGGCAAGAGTGCCAGGGCTGGGTGGGCTGGGTGGGCTGGGTGCAGTGGCCCCTGCCTGTAATCCTAACTCTCTGGGAGGCTGAGGTGGGAGGATTACTTGAGGTCAGGAGTTCAAGACCAGCCTGAGCAAGAGAATGACTCTATCTCTACTTAAAATACAAAAATTAGTTGGGTGTAGTGGCACATGCTTGTAGTCCCAGCTACTCAAACTAGCCCATGAGTTTGAGGTTGCTGTGAGCTATGATGACGCTGTGGCACGCTACCCAGGGCAACAGAGTGAGACTCTGTCTCAAAAAAAAAAAAGAAGAAAGAAAAGTGCCAGGGCCTACTGCCTGAGCGTTTGTTATTGCCTTCCTGGCCTTGTGGGCCTTTATGTACACCTGAAGAGACTGGGGTTGAGGGGTGGGGTTAATGGGAAAAGGTGTTTTAGGGAATATCTCCTGTAATAGGTATGGCAAGTATGCTTAGCTCTTCAAGTTTCAACCCAGTAAAATGACCTCTTCATTTGGTTGTTTTTAAATGCTAAATTGGGAGCAAATTCTGGAAACTGTGGGCTTTGACTCAGAGCAGATGGTAATGTGCACTTTTTTCATGGAGAGGGAAACAAAGGTAGTAATAATTGTAGCTGAGCCCTTAGCCCCAGGATGGCTGGAGTGCCTTGCTAATAATGGCTGGGTGCTGTTTAGCCTTGACAAGGCAGCATTCGACTGAATGCTGAAATCGTAAGTGGTGGTCTTGGTAGAACTGGACCCTACTGTTTTTCAGCTGAGCAGAGAGCTGCATTAACAGATAGATAGCTAGGACCCCATTTTACAGATTGGGAAAACTCTCTGTGGCAGAACTGAGACCAAAACTCTGAACCCTTTTACTCCCAGTTCTGACAGAAGTGGGTGAGACAGTAAGTCGTCTCCATTTTCTCATATTGTCATCTCCTGAGTCAAAATGTTGGCTCAAGAAAGTGTACATTACTTCAAAAGACTGGAAATCTGCATCTGTTTTTCTTCTCATATTTTCACCTATCATATCTATAACCCCATACTTTAAACATCTGACTTGGGCATAGGTTATATATATTCCACTTCTGTATTGTAGACTGACTAGTAAATTGGTTATTCCAGTTACTACATTATTGTTGTTACGTTATTTAGAGTTTGCTGAAAACACTGAAAACTTGAAGACCAAAATGTCAGAACTAAGACTCTACTGTGACCTCCTTGTTCAACAAGTAGATAAAACAAAAGAAGTGACTACAGCTGGTGTGTCCAATTCTGAGGTAAAATATTATTTTATTAATATTAAGAATATTTCACATAAGAAATAATAACAGGTGATACTTTCTCTCAGATAATTTATGACTATCTTGGAATTTACTATTTTATAGAGGAAAACAGAAACAAAATTCAATAGATAGAGGAAATGTATACATTTTAGCATATAAAAGTACTATATATAATTTTCCTTCCTGGAATGAATTGGAGATTAATTCATTTGTAACATTTAGAACCTTTAACTTTAGTACTAGTATACTAAAATATGTTGTACTGAGAGAGGATACCTGAGAAGGGTGAGGTCTAGGAGAACAGGTCTTCTCAAGGAGACCACAAGGATATACCTGCAGGGTCCTCTCCATGATGACTTGACTCCCAGGAATTTATAGACTTAACTTCCTGAAACTTGGAAATTTCCATTTCTGTGAAATCCTGTAGTACTGTGAGGGCTGGAATAGCATCTCGTGCTTAATTCAAACTGACCAATGAGAAAGGTACCTATGGTTTGGAACTTTTTGACTGGAAATAAAAAGGGAAAGACCAAGCCAGTCAGGGATAAAGACCATTTGGAATTCTTCTATACTGTAAGCTCCCAGCTGGTGAAAAAGGCACTTCCTCTTATAAACGTGGTGTTTGAGTGCTCTTTCTCTACATTGGGCCTCGTCTTCCTGCAACATCTCCACAGTTTATGTTGCTTTTTAAATTACAGTCTTGCCTGTCTTACTGAGCCATTTCTATAGATGTGGCTGCCAAGATGCCAATGTAGGTCTTTTAATGATGTGTATTTGTCACCTTTGATGAGACCAACTAGGTTTTATTTCACTATAGTAATTGTGCTTTGGGATAGACTAATGTTTTCAAAGATGCAGACAGCTTTTTTCCCCCTTCATTGTCAGCAAGGATTCTGATTATTAACATTTATTAAGTTATTCATTCATCCTAAAGTGTATATTAAAGGATTTCTCTGATGTTAAGCTATGTGTGAAACGGCTCACATTAACCAGAGGGCCTCTCCTCTGCTCTCAAAGAAGTTACAATCTGGCAGGACATTGCCTACAACACTGTGCTGTTGGTGTGTATGGGCTTTGAGTTTTTCTGAGAAGGATAATTTAGTTCACTTGCATTGACTTCATTTGGGTTCTCTTATTCACTCAGCAGCTATCATGTGTAGGGTATCATGCTGCAGTGCAGTGGTGGGGGTGAGGAGAGGCACCAGAAGCATTTCACTTCTCTTCCTGGGAGGTTTATAGTGTAGAGTGGCAATTCTCAACCGAGAGCAGTCCTGCCCCCCACGAGACATTTGGCAACGTGTGGAGACATTTTTGCTTGTAACAACTAAGGGAGTGCTGCTGGTTAATAGTGCAAATGATTACACTGGTTAATAGATAAATTAGACTTCTCTGTTGTTTTTTTTTTTTTGGCTGGGGCTGGGCTCAAACCTACCACTCTCAGCATATGGGGCCAGCGCCCTACTCCTTGAGCCACAGGCGCCACCCAAATTAGACTTATCTTTTAGAACAGATGTAGATATTTGTCCAGCAAATAGGTGGATACATTATTATTGTTATATTTTGTGGATAAAAATCTTTAAGGACATGCCAAAATTGGGCTTTTTCTTTCTTTCTTTCTTTTCTTTTCTTTCTTTTTTGCAGTTTTTGACTGGGGCTAGGTTTGAACCCGTCACCTCCAGCATATGGGGCTGGCGCCCTACTTTGAGCCACAGGCTTTTTCTTTTTTGGCCAGGTAAAGGAGTCTTCCACTCTGGTTGTTTCGCAGGAGCGAGTTGATGTGGGAACTCTGCTGAAGTCAACCTGCAATACTTTTCTGAAGACCTTGGAAGAATGCATGCAGATTGCAAATGCAGCCTTCACCTCTGAGCTGCTCTACTGTACTCCCCCAGGATCACCACAGCTGGCCATGCTCAAGTCCAGCAAGGTAAAAGGCCAGCTCCATTTGGCTACAGCAGGGCATCATGGAAAGATGAAAAGTTTATGCTGAGCTGTGTTCTCGATCATTCTTTTCTGACTGATAAAGACTTCTTTAGTGGACTTTGCTTTATGTCCACTTTTATGTCTGCCCTCAGTGTCACACATACAGTTAGTTGTTTGTGGCAATTTTACCACCTAAACGTGTCTCTGATATAGCCTCCTCTTTCTAGTTTCCTTGTTTAGTGAGTCTTGCTTAAACTTATGGTAGCCTTCTAACTAGTTACCTTTAGCATGATCTTTCCAGTCAGTAAAAATATTTCTATTAATGTGGTATAAGTCGAACCACTTTTCCTAAGCCTTTTAGTGCTTCCCTCATTGCCTATAGATTAAAGTAAAAAATTCTTAGCCCTTTCCCACGTTGCCAGCCTCTCTTCTTGTCATTACCTGGCTTGGACATGGTAATTGTTTGTAGTTTTCCCTTTATGCTAATACCCTTCTCACCTCTTTTCCCAGTTTAGTTTTTAATCATCTTCTGAGACTTAGTTTCTTCTCTGAGTCCCTATGTTGGGCTAAAAACCACTCCTCTCATATGTAGTATATACACCTCTTTTTAGCCTTCTTCTATATCAAAATTATTTTAAGAGAGGAACCCCTAAGGGTTACCTTTTACCTCTGGTGTTTGATACAAGACTGTTATAGTTCGCTATTTATTACTGTTTAATAAACAACTGAAATTACAAAGAAAGCTCATCACCAAGAGTTTGGCTATGATAATTTGAACCTTCAAAAGACCTTTTCCTTAGAAATTTGGGTACCAGGCGGCACCTGTGGCTCAGTGACTAGGGTGCCAGCCTCATATACCGAGGGTGGCAAACCCGGCCCTGGCCAAACTGCAACAAAAAAAAAATAGCCAGGTGTTGTGGCAGGCGCCTGTAGTCCCAGCTACTAGGGAGGCTGCCGCAAGAGAATCGCCTAAGCCCAAGAACTGGAGGTTGCTGCCAGCTATGATGCAACAGCACTCTACCAAGGGCGATAAAATGAGACTGTCTCTAAAAAAAAAAAAAAAAAGACATTTGGGAACCCTTATTTGAATAAATAAGTTGAGATCAATGACTCCCTTTAGGTAGGACCTAAAATTGATTCTGTTGAGTGGGGCAACTTTTATATTTGATAAAATCCTAAGTATGTTCTATTAGAAGTCTAATGTGTAAACTTTTGTATCTTTGCTTCTTCTAAAGATGAAACATCCTGTCATACCAATCCATAATTCCTTGGAAAGGTATAGTAACCTTTATATTTTTTTCTTCTTTCTAAAAATAAAAAGCAGATTATTATCCTTTGTTTTAAAAAAATGATTTTCTAGTCACATGGTGGTTTTCCTCATGATTTGAGATGATAACAGAAGTAAACAATGCCTCACTTTTCCTTTTGGGGTGAGTCTAAAGCAACTCAGACCTTTCATCAGCACTACTGTAATAGAGAAGATGTTTGCATTTTCCCTAGGACGCAGGTCTCACACATCACATCTGGTAGTATTTAATCTCTCTACTGAAGGTTGGAACTTCTCTTGCATAGGAGCTGGGGACTGACATAAGTGTGCTTTTATTCAGAAAGGACAGTGCTACTACTTTGTTTAAAAATGTTGGGTAGCTTTATAGGTTGAAAAAGAATTTGGTATCAAAATTTAAACTTTCTATTTTTCTAAATGCTCCTTCATTTAAAAAAAAGTACACATTTACATACTCAATGGAGTCTTTATTCAGTTATTTCTTATAAACATTCCCACATACTGACATAGTCCATGTATTTGTCCTTTCAGATTATTACTTAATAGTCTCTTTATAAAGTTATCATTTGCTTCTTTATCATAAAGATTGTTCCTAATTTATTTCTATTTTTTTTTGTTCAAAATATTTCTCCTAGGAACATCTTTATAAATATTTTCTTTTGAGGCCTTGTCTCTATATATTCCTACGTTTTGAATTACCAGGTTGAAATGGGGGGGGGGGTGTTGTTATTATTGTTTTTTATGAAATAGCAAATGCTTTTCTTGGAACCACCATGTAGCTTGGACCCTTTCCTCTTTTATTAGAAGAAAGTATTTTGTTTTAATTTGGTTAGGTACAATTATCTATAATAAGATATTATGATTATCCCTTTAACAAATAGAATCAATTGTTTCACTAGCTTGTTTATTAGCTTTTTCTGTTACCCTGAAGTGCTAACAGTTCACTTGGGATGTGTTGTGATCCTCCTTGGTTTGTGACTACAGCATGTGGTTTCTGGGCAGTTAACTGCGAGGCAAATACAGGAAAGTGGGCAGTAGTGTGGATAGCGAAAAGGCCTCCCAGGGAGAAGTTGCCAAGGAAAGTCCAGAAAGTGTTAAATGTGACATCTGAAGAAAGGTGATAGAAACCCAAAGAGCTGTCAATGACTATTTCCTGATGCTGGTGGTGAGCAGGAAGATTAGGACAGCTGAAGGTGCTCTTTTTTTTTTCTTTTTTTTCCTATATTGCTGCCTTGAGGCTGGCCTGCTCCCATCCTAAGCAAGTATTTGTCTTGGCCGCAGAGGTTGAGAAGCTTGGCTTGGTTTAATAATTCTGGTTTTTAATTAATAATAATAAATTATTATTAATATTAAATAATTCTGGTTTTTATTAATATTAATATTTTTAATTAATATTAAAGTTGGTGATTGTGAACCTTTACCCTATCCCTCAGAAAAACAGCTACTTGGGCAGTCTATGAACAAATAACTGGACTTCTGGTTTTCTTTTTTAAAAATTACAGGCAAATGGATTTGGACAGTTGTGAAAATGGATCTTTAAATATGGAAATAAGTGATTATGAAGAAATCCTAATGAAAAACAAGAGGTCCTTATATTTGAAATCCGCAGAGATAGACTGTAGCATATTAAGTGAAGAAAATACAGATGATAATATAACAGGTAAAAACAAAAGTAAAGTCTGAAGCAAACCATTGCACAATAGGAAATTTGTGGGTGTGACTTATATCCATGATTGTGACACTTGCTAGGTATTAACCTCAAGTTAACAGTGTACCTAGATATCTCCTAAGGAGGATGTTAACTTAATAAGATAAGTTAGGTCCCTGAACAACGTTCTCTCACCTCATCTATCCTGGCATTGTATTGAGAAGGGAGTATGAAGAGGACCCTTCCTGCTTATTGTTCATAGCTGTGATGTTCACGGCTGTAGTGGGCAGTAGCTGTGTGTGCAGACTTTTTAGGGTATGAGAACTTCATTGGTTTTTCATGCTGTATCTCAAACTCCTGTGAACATAGACTGTGATGTCCATTAAACAGTGTGTAAAATTATGGTAGTTAATTTTTTCATTTTTCCATTTTCTAACCGGGCCTGAGGATATCAGAAAACCATCAGGTTTTCATTCAGCTTTCTCTGTGTTCATCAAGCCAGAGCCCTACATTTCACGACATAGGTCTGTGGTTAGAATTTGCTAATTCTATTGGTGCTAATCACTTAAACTCACTTCAGATTTGTCAAAGACAATCATATTAGAGTTTTAAATTGTATTTTAAGTATTTAATAAATCATTTTAATATAAAATTTTTAAAAATGTTTACCCTTCTCTTTCCTAAAATAAGAGATTCCAGATAAGTTAGGGGAAAAAGAAGATGCTTTTTCTTAGCTATGAATCTGAGACAATATCATTGAAGTCTTATGTCTTAATTATAAAGAGAGGAGAATTTCTGTCAAACAATATCTTTTTGCCCCTTTCATTTTAATTATAAGAATTTTTCTTCAGGGAACAGTCAGATTTAAGAACAAAGACCTGTGGACAAGGATATTCTTTGCGGAGGTGTCCAACCTTGCTTTTTCTCTGGCATACGTTGGAAGAAGAGTTGTCTCGGACCGCATATTAAATACACAAACACTAATGAAGGAAACTGATTAGCATAAAAAAGTTCCATGCATACTTTTCATGATATCTAACACCACAGATAAGCAAGAAAAGACCACACAAAATTAGTATGCAGCCCACAGGAGCACAGGACGGACACCCTGCTAGTATAACAGTTGATTCTCATTATTTGCAGTAGCTATGTTTTGAATCATCATGCACAGTGAATTAGCAAATACTGAACTGTTGCTTCTAGGGGAAATACAGGTTAGGTTCCTGCAAGCCTCTGGTTCCAGTATTTTTGTCCACCTATCAATATGTATACATAACCTTGCTTTGTGTGTTTCTGTTTAAAGATACCTTATTTAATCTGCTGATTCATTACCATTGAACTTACAGCCAACACCACTATAACACATGCCTGAATGAATCATTTAACACACATATTTTTGTCCTTAGGGCTCCCTCATAGCCTTCTTGTGCTTAGGAATACTAGGTAGCACTGCACTTGGGGGCCCTGTTTAAAGACAGTATAATCAATTATAAAAGACACAACATGAGAAAATGTGGCACTATATAAGGACATTTGTTTATAGTATGAGAACTGAAACAAGAAGGTAGAGCATCACCTTGTCCCACCTCAGCCAGGAATGTATGTCAGGTGACAAGTTTTTCTGTCACTCTGGACATGTCCATATGACTGCTAAAGAGCCACAGGAATTGATTTGGGGGTTACTAATAAATTTTAAGAAGTAGACAAATTCACAAATATATACACAATATGTTAATGATGAGGATCAACTATATAATAGTAGAATTCTAGAAACTACCTAAACACCCTCTACATGGGCATGATGCAATATTAAATGGTTATTAAAAACACATTTTTGAAGAGTATTGAATAATAATGGACAGATTCATGATATACTGGGTAAATGAAAAACAAGCAGGATACAGATCTTCATACATATATTTTAAGTCTGATTTTGTGTGTATGTGTACAGTAGTTCACCAATTGTAATCTCTGTGCTCTTATGTTTTAGAAACTTTCAACAATGAATGTTAATATTTATAGTAAGTATATAACAGGTTAATAGTAGATACCTTCTACTTTGCAGTCCAAGCTGAAATAGTGAAGGAAGAGGGAGAGGAAAACCTGGGAAATCATGACAGCAACATGGCACAGCTTGGATCAGACTTCTCAAGCTGCGCACCAGAACCCCACTGGGAAGAAGGCAAAGAAGTCATTCCAACTTTCTTTAGTACCATGAACACCAGGTATGTAGGACCTTCTAAAGTCACCAGCAGTTGAATGCAAGCTTCCATTATGGAAAACTGGTTATGGTGTTCCCTTCAGGTGATGGTGTGTGTATTCTAAGAGACTAGAGAATAAATGGTCAGCCAAGGGCCCGCCTCCTATTTACCTTGTGTGAATAGGGGATGAGAAGGAATTGAATTGTAAGGTGTTGCTCTGTGAACAAATTTTAGCTTGTTGGGTGGATTTATTTTTAGAAAATGATCAAATTTTGATAGAAGAACAACGCTTGGGGCATATCTGTGAAATCATGTCAAATGATTTTCCCTGTAGAATAGCAGTTGTTTTCGTGACTACCTTTGAACTGCCGAGTGCTGATGTATTTTAACTCTTTCCTCCTCTGTCACACCACATTGTTTAGCTTTAGTGACATTGAACTTCTGGAGGACAGTGGCATTCCCACAGAAGCATTCTTGGCATCATGTTATGCTGTGGTTCCAGTGTTAGGTAAGATTGCTGTAGTTGCCTTACATTCATGAGTCCCTAGAATCTCTCATAACCATTATTTTGCGGGAGAAATAGCCTGAACTGTTTTACAATGAGATGACCTTCCTTCATAGCTACCTATTCATATCACCAGACACATACAGTTAAAACTGTATAATCCTAAGCATTATTACATACTTCCATTTCATTTCTGATTATTATTGGTGTGATAATAGTAGACTAGTATAATGAAAACAAGGGATTCTGCTTTCTAGAAACCATGCATAAGAGCAAAATTTGAAGTAGTTAAACACCAGGCCTTCAAATCTGTTGGTACTATGAAAAAAATATTTTACCAGCTAAAACATTTTTTTCAAAGATTTATACAAAATACTATATATATAAATTTATTTAGGTTAAATTTGCTTTTATTAGCATAAACTTGGTAATACCAGGAATCACTAATATGTGAAAATTTACTGTGTGGACCATTTAATAACTACACATCTTTTTTTTTTTTTTTTTCATTGAGTGTTATAAGACATTAAGTTTTGACAAATGCACCTACCTATGTAATTCACATTCCTATCAAGACATAGTATGTTTTCATCATCTTAGAACATACCCTGTGCCAGTTGGTTCCCACTCCACCACTCAGTTTGAAGCAACTACTATGTTGAATTTTGTCATGGTAGGTTAATTTTGCCTATTCCAAAACTTCATGTAAATGGAATTATATCATATACTCTTTTCATCTGGTTAATCTCACTCAGTATGTTTTTGAGATTCATCCTTGTTGCAGGTATGTTCCTTTTTATTGCTGAGTAGTATTTAATTAAAGGAATATGCCACAGTTTATTCATTCTCCTATTGATGGATATTTGGATAGTTTCTAGTTTGGGGCTATTATACATGAAGTTACTCTGAACATTTTTGTGTTTGTGGACATACGTTTTCATCTATCCTGAGTAAATACTTAGGACCAGAATTGCTGGTTCATAGTTTAACTTTATAATAAACTCCAAACAGTTTACAGAGTAGTTACACAGTTATATACTTCCTACTAGTGTATAAGTATTCTAGTTGCTTCACATTTCTTTAATATTTGTTGATGTCAGTATTTTAGGTTTGAGCTATTTCTGTATCTCATTGTGACTTTAATTTGCATTTCCCTGATGACTAATAATGTTGAGCACTTTTCCATATAATTATTGGCCATTGCTATATTTTCCTTTATGAAGTTGGTTTTCTTTTTACTTTTGAGTTGTGAGATTTCCTTAAGTATTCTGAACTAAATTTCATTGTAGACATATGCAATACATTGTGAATATTTTCCCCAAACTATGACTTTGCTTTTTTCTTATTGATGTCTTTTGAAAAGCAGAAGTTTTTAATTTTGATGAAATTCAATTTATTCTTTTATATTTAGTGCTTTCAGTGTCCTAAAAAATCTTTTTAATTTTGATGAAATTCAATTTATTCTTTTATATTTAGTGCTTTCAGTGTCCTAAAAAATCTTTAGAAGATAGTGTTTTCTTCTAGACTATTCTAATTTTTACATTTATTTCTGTGAGCCACTTGAAGTTATTATTCTTATTATTCTTTTCTTTTCTTTTTTTTTTTTTGAGACAGAATCTCACCATATTGCCCTTGGTACAGTGCCCTGACGTCACAGCTCACAGAAACCTCAAACTTTTGGGCTTAGGTAATTCTCTTGCATCAGCCTCCCAAGTAGCTGGAACTACAGGTCACAATGCCTGGCTATATATATATATATTTTTTTTTTTTTTTTTTTAAGTTGTCATTTTGTAGTTTGGCAGACCTGGGCTGGGTTCGAACCTGCCAGCCCTGGTGTATGTGGCTGGTGCCCTAGTCGCTGAGCTACAGGCACTGAGCCTGGAATTATTTTTTGTATGTGGTCTGAGGTAGGGGGTTGAGGTTGGTTTCTGTTTTTTGCTTTATGGTATCTGGTCACTTAAGAATTATTTGCCAAAAAACATTCTTTTCTCTTTTTCATTGCTTTGATAGCTTCGTTGAAAATCAGTTGACCTTATAATGTGGATGTATTTCTGGAATCTTTTTTTTTCTGATGCAAGTATTGTATCTTTCTCACTATAGGGTTTGAAATCAAAGAATGTAAGTCTTCCAGTGTTGTTCTTTTTCAAGATTATTTCGGAAATTCTAGATCTTTTGCATGTTCATGTAAATTTTAGCTTAATTTTAAAAGCCTTTTGGATTTTAGTTAAGATTACATCGTACTTTACCTCTTTCATGTTTACATGGATGGAGCTGGAACATATTCTTCTTAGTAAAGTATCTCAAGAATGGAAGAAAAGTACCCAATGTACTCAGCCCTACTAAGAAAGTAATTTAGGGCTTTCACGTGAAAGCTATGACCCAGTTATAACCTAAGAATAAGGGGAAGGGGGAAAGGGAGGGGGGGGGAAGGAGGGGGATTGGTGGGATTACACCTGTGGTGCATCTTACAAGGGTATATGTGAAACTTGGTAGATGTGGAATGTAGATGTCTTGGCACAATAACTGGGAGAATGCCAGGAAGGCTGTGTTGACCAGTGTGATGAAAATGCGTCAAACGGTCTATGAAGCTAGTGTATGATGCCCCATGATCATATCAATGTACACAGCTATGATTTAATAATAAAAAAAAAAAAATTGAAAACCAGGGACAAAAAAAAGAAAAAGAAAGAACTTCTGAATTGAATTCAACATGAGTAACTATTTTGCTTTATCTCACAGCATCTGTTTTGCTATTTATTTTACAACCAAGAAACAAGACAAGAAATACCAAATGCTGATACGTCTTTGGAAATGGAAATATTAAAGCAGAAGTACAGGTATGAATTTTTTCCTTCCATCTGCATTTGAGAGATTTAAAGCTCTTCGATAATAATGCATGGTCTAAGGTGGTAATGTATATTGGTGTTTATTTTGTATATGGAACCATATTTATTGGACTGATGTAGTTAGTGTATTGAGAATCATGAGACATTTTTTAGACCCAGCAACTTATTTGCCACTGCTTACCAGTTTTACTTCCAGTGATAAATTAAAGAAAATTTAAATGCTGATTTCTTTTCTCTTGTGGTAGTAACATAAGCTGCATTGTTCATGAGTCATCAGAGTTCATACAGCAAAGCTCTGAAAGCATCTGAGGATCTCTGGAGTAATTAAGTGGTGGTTAGGGTTAGTTTATTGGAGTTTAAAGCCCTATTCAACTAGGTACTTACTAACTCTGTGACCCTGAGTAAGATGCTTCACCTTTCTGTACAGTAGTTTCTTTTTTGTAAATGGTGGAAAAATGTAAACTAGCCTTAAAGTAACAGTGTAACTTTAGAATGTCACTTAAACTTCAAAATAAGTATTCCTTGGGAGGACTATGACTACCACAAGGTTATATATGTCAACACAATTAATCTGATAAAGAACACTGCTACACCTATGCCTGCCTGCATTTGGGAGAGCAATTGAAAAGATAATAACGAAATATGTATGTTCTTTTAGGATGAAGGATCTCGCTTTTCTTCTGGAAAAACAGCATGAGCTCATTAAACTCATCATTCAGAAAATGGAGATCATCTCTGAGACAGAGGATGAAGATACCCCTTGTTCTTTTCAAGATAAGTTTAAGAAAGAGCAGTTGGAACAGAGGCGCAGCAAATGGAATTCTGTGTTAAGAGCAGTCAAGGCAAAAACACAGCAGCCTGAGCATTAGTTAGCAAGATCTTTAATGGGGCTTCCGATGGAGGGTTCGTATGACCTGCTGGGTCTAATTTCTAATTTGAAAAGAGTGAGAAAGAAACAGAAATCAGATTGGTTTTACTACATGTGAAATTGTGGCTCTTGCATTCTATGTAAAAGTTGAACTATTTCCTCTCTTTTCATATTTTCTGTCAATCATTATACATTGGGAATATCCTTGCAGATATTTTCAAGTTGGACTTTAATGAGAGGTCATCTCATTATTTAAATGGGTAGAAAACTAATTTGCTAGAGCACACATTTTAATGGTAATGGGTAATAACTATTAAGCTAGAATTCAAATGCCAATACTGAATTCCTGCTTGATAATGATATCATACAATGTGTGATGCCTTAGAAAAATAATGTCAAGTATTAGTAATGCCTTAGATAATAGTCTCAAGTATTAGATTGAATGTTGCCAGTTGGAAAGTGTCCTTGTGTTGAAAGAATCTGTGGGTGGCACCCTGCACACTCTTCTGTTCCTACCATGATGATTGGTCCCCCTCTGATTGCTGCTTCCAATACACCTGGTGTCACTTTGAACTTTATAGTTAAGGTCAAATTAGTGGACTTTATGATATGCATGAATGTTACTATAGATAATATGTTATTTCTGTATTTTTTGTTTGCCAAGATCATAATAAATTTAACACCTGTGTAGTGTTCCACAGTCATTATTGTGTGAGCCTTTGTGTTGCATTTAATTTTTTGAGATTTGCAAAACATTCCTCCATCACATATTCCTTTTTTTCTCTTGATATCTAGTGCAAATTATCACATATCTCATCATTGATCTTTTCAAGGGCCTTCTCTTATTTTGTTTTATTCTTCCCTTTCTCCTGATTCCCACATTTATCCCCTCAGTACTCCCTGGGGACGTCACTGTAATTAACATGACATTGGCTGTGTATGTGTTTTTCTGTTGTGAACAGTGTTGTTTTGAGTGAGTTTTATTTATACAGTTGTTGTTATGCTATGGATCTTATTTTGATTTATTTCTTATTCCTTTTATATTTATTTCTGTTTCTTATTTCCACTGGACATTATGTTCATAAGACAACTATGATATCTTACAAATATCACCTAATTTTGATATTTGTTATTTCACTGTGTGCACCCACTACACTGGATTTATCAGTTCTAGATACGGACAGCTTGGTGGCCCCTGCCTTCCTGCTATCACACACCTTTTCAAACGTGTTCATATAAACCAGCAGAGTACTGAATGATAATGTGTAACACAGAAAAGCAGACATTTTTGCATTTGTGGTCCAAGAGAACATGTGGCCTAGACACAAGGTTTTATGTACCTTAATGCAAAGATCTTTATTCTTTATTTTTATTAAAACAGAATGCCTGGAAATTCATGATAAAGGAGCAATAACCAAGAATACACCAGGAAAAAGCCCCATTCAATAAATAGTGCTGGGGAAATTGGATAGCCATATGTAGAAGATTGAAACAAAATTTTTTGCCTCTCACCACTCATAAAAATTAATTCAAGATGGATAACACACTTGAACCTAAGACATGAGACTATAAGAATTATAGAAGAAAATGTTGGAAAAACTTTTCTAGATATCTGCCTAGATATCTGCCATGATCATATCTATTTACTAAGAAGAATATGTTCCAGCTCCATCCATGTAAACACAAAGGAGGTAAAGTCTCCATCTTTCTTTAAGGCTGCATAATAATACATGGTGTATTATTATACACCTTTCACCATTAACTAAGATAGACTCTCACTGGATTAAAGATTTAAACTTAAGACATGAAACTATAAAAATACTAGAGGAGAGTGCAGGAAAAACTCTTGAAGAAATCGGTCTGGGTGAGTATTTTATGAGGAGGACTCCCCAGGCAATTGAAGCAGCTTCAAAAATACACTACTGGGACTTGATCAAACTGAAAAGCTTCT